>JAYKKH010000020.1:0-94318 GCA_036507275.1 Sicyos edulis | reverse complement strand
GCCTTCCACCCTCAAACCGATGGTGACTGAGAGGGTGAATCGGTTCTGGAAGACATGTTGAGAGCATGTCTTGGACTTCCCGAGCGATTGGGACCAGTGCACATGCTGCCAGTGGAGTTAAACACAACAACGGCTATCGGCGACTATTCGAGATGGCCCCATTCGAGGCGTTGTATGGTAGCGCTGCAGATCCCAGTGTTACAGGAGGAGGTTGAGGATAGGCGGAGTTACGGGACCCGAGTTACCGGATGACGAGCAGCCGCGGTCACGAGAAGATAAGGGCTCGCATGTTGACGGCACAAAGTAGGCGCGAAAAATTCTGCCGATGTGAGGCGTAGAGACTTCTGAGTTTGAGGTGGGTCAACATGTTTTCTGAAAGTAGCACCTATCGTGGGGTGTTAAGGTTTGGAAAGCGAGGCAAAGGCTGAGCCCAGGTTTGTAGGGCCTTTTGAGATCCTTGGCGGATCGGACGGTGGCCTATCGGTTAGCTTTACCCCGTCTTTGTCGGTGATTGCATAATGTGTTCCACGTTTGATGTTGAGAAAGTCGTGGCGAGATCCTTCGCATGTGCTAGAGCATGAGCCCCTAGAGTTGAGTAAAGATTTATCCTTGAGAGAAGCCGTGCAAATTTTGGCTTATGGCGCAAGGTATTGCATAGCAGAGAGAGAAGTTTAGTAAAGGTTCTTTGGAGGCATCGGAGGCGGAGAGGCGGCGTGGGAGCTAGAGGATGAGATGAGGACTCATTACCGGAGTTATTCGATCTTAGGACTTTCGGGGGCGAAAGTCTTTTAAGAGGAGTATTATATGGCCCGTTTTCCTTCCAGTTAATAACAAAATTAATTGGAAAATTAATTTAATCTTTTTGGGATTTGAGCCTTGCCTAAATGGTGAATGTGGAGTTTTAAGAAAAGAGTCTTAATTAAAAGAAAAAGAAAAAGAATTTCTTTGGCCGGGACACGTAAGAGAAAAGCCTTGGGAAAGGAATTTAGGTCTCTAACCTATTTAAAAATAAGGAAAAGAAGGAAAATCAAGAAACTCCTAATTTTTCCCCTCTAGCCGCATTCTCTCTCTCTCTCTCTCTCTCTCTCTCTCTCTCTCTCTCCTAAAACCCTAGCCGAGCAGCCCTAGCCACACCATCAGGCCACCCCAGAGCCACGGCCCTAGCGCACGCACCACCTGCCACGCACCCCCTGCCCGCCCGCACCCTTGCCCGCACGGACCACGAACCGCCCGGCCCCACAACCCGCCCGACGCTGCTTGCCTGCGAACCAGCGGCCCACCGTCGCACCCCATCGCCGCCCGGCGTCGCCGTAGCCGCCAGCCTGCGCGGCGTCGCTCGTGGTACGCCGCAGTGCCGCCGCGCCAGCCCGAGCGCGCCGCCCGCCGCAGCGCCCGCCGCTCCAGCGCGACCCCTGCCGCGCGCCCACTCCAGCGCGACCCCTCGCCGCGCGCCAACCCAGCGAGCCGCTCGCTCGCGCGTCGCCTTGCAGCCGCACACCCGCGCGCTGCCCTGCGCGTCCGCCCGACGTGCCGCGCGCCCAGCGCCCAGCGCCAGCGCCCAGCGCCCAGCGCCCGGCCCCAATGCCAGCGGCGCCCAAGCCACCCTCCTTCTTGCTGAGGCCCGTGTCTTCTCGGTGGTAATTCCCGAACCAATCCCTTTGTGTTTTCTAAACTTACAGTGGCTCTTGTATGTATTTACTTAGGATGCTTTATTTATGCCTAGGTTGCTCGAGTTAGTATTAAGCTCGAGGGTCTTTTTAGTTGTGATAGCTATTCTCCACTTGTTTCCAGTGTAAGGACTTCCTACCGTGGTTGTGTGGACCCTGCTATGCTTTCTTAATTGTGCCTTGTATGCTTGTTTACCTTTATGAGCATGTTAGTGGATAGGATAGCTAGTGATTGAATTCTTGCTAGCATGTTTTGCCTTTTTGTACATGTTAGTGCCATGCTAGGTTTGTTCTTCCAGCATGCTTGAGATTCCTGCTTTAAGCTCGTAGTATCATGCTAGGCTATGTATGACAGATGTCTTTGTGGATGTTAGCCAGGAATCACGTACTTGGTAGTCTAAGCTAGTATGATAGGGTTTGTCTTCATCTAGAGGTGAGCGGACATAACGTACCTTGTCCCCACCGGTCGGGAGTAGGCGAAGCATAACGTACCTTGCTTCCCCGGCGGCCCGGTGAGGATTAGCTACCTCATTGGCATAAGCCTAGTTGTAGCTGCTAGGCGGAACCACCTTAGCGGTGCAAGCCTACCTTGGCGGTTCTTAGCTTCAGTCGGTGAGTACAGTTTGCCGCGGATGAGTCTTGAGGGCCTCGCCTCTGTGATCGGTGACACCGTTTCCGAGTCTTAGGCATGCGTGCACAGCCCGCGTAGTTTGCCCTTAGGCCCCAGCATTTCGCCGGTTGCGAGAAGAGCATGCGGTGTGCGCGCTACCTGCGTTAGTGCTTGGTTGGAGAGCTCCCGGACTAATGTTCGTGAGTACACGGTTCCTTCTTGTTTAGAGCCGGACTTGGGTACTCTCGATGGTCCCAGTTATAGCGAGGGTAAGAGACCCTTGAGGACACCTATTGGGATTGACTTTAGAGTTAATCAATTGGTGAGGAGAAAAGACCCTCGAGGGTGTCGGACATCTTGGGATCGGTTTTGAGTGATCAATTGGCCAAGGGAGAAAGACCCTTGGAGATGTCGGGATTGGTTTGAGAGCCAATCATTAGTAGGAAATAGGAGACTTCCGTGGATTCAGATTTGCCTTGTGAGCTCATTGAGCTAAGATCCGTGTTGATATTTGTGGCATGTGTACTAGGCTGCTAGATGATAGATTGCATCGTATCGTACCCGGTCGGGGTTCTTCACGAGTATGTTTATACTCACCCTTATCGTGGTTTCTTCCACGGGTAACTTGGGACGACACCGGGGTGGCTAGTGGAAGAAGTTGGGAGATCATGGATCTTCTGCTGACACTCTGTCGTGTCTTATTTTCTTGTTTTGGATTTGACATGTAGTTGGACTTAGATCCGTAGGAAAACTATGATTTGAACTATTTTATGTTTTTAAGGAAAATCTTGATCGATCAACTTTGTTTTAATTTGAATGGTTCGTTTTGCGTAATGAATGTTTACTCTGTTTTGATTGTTTTCCCGCTCATGTGTTTGAAAAGTTTTAATCCGACCTGATTAGGGTCCTTTTATATTTTAAATTTGCATCTTTGAGTAAAGACCTAGATTTAGTTCCATTTTGGGTTGGGTCTTTACTGATTGGTATCGAACCAGAGTCATAGATTACGTAGACTAACTTTGTTTGTAGGTTGTGTTCCCATGATCTCCAGGCCTCCAAGGCCGCGAGGTTTGTCTAAGTTCAATAAGCTAAGGGTTTTGTTTATGATACTATATGCAGTACACATGTGTTATCTTTGTTGTGAGAGAAAGTCAGGCGTGGACTAACCCGTTGTGGTTTCGTGTAGATCGCCAGTATATCACGATTTACACGTAGTGGAAGCGAGTCCGTCTGGAGGCTTGCAAATAGAATCTTCTGCGAGCCAGCGCCCGAGTATATCTCGAGGCTCGTAGGCGCCCGTGGCACCAGAGGTTAACTTGCCCGAGAGAGGCGGAGGGCTGCTATGCCTCAAGGTGCAGCTCGGGAGGAGATATTTACTGCTATGAGAGACATGATGATGGGCCTAATGGCCGAGCGAGAAAGGCGAGACTCGAGCGCGGCTAGCGGCGCGAGAGAGAGAGTCTAGAGCACAGATAGCCCGATTGACCACAGCTCATGCGGCGAGCACCCCCAGCAGCTCGAGTAGCCGGTAGCTCCGGTAGCTCAACCGGAGGCGAGGTCATCGGGACCAGATCAGACTCACTTGATAGTGCGAGAGGAGGCTGCTTGAGTTTGGCAAGTGGTTGAAAGATTTCACCAAGTGGAAGCCAAGAGAATTTGGCGCTTGAAGAACCCACTTGTAGCGATCAGGTGGTTGGCAAGAATGGAGTACATCTTTAGAGTTATGGGATGCCCGGATGTCTGAGAGCGAGATGTGCGGCCCATGTTCTCTCGACACGGTGAGTGGTGGTGGGAGTCCACAGATAGAGCTAGACCAGGTGGGTCTTCTCCAGACCACACAGGAGTTCTTTAGAACGAAGTTGAGCTAAGTATGTTAATGGCGAGGCTCGGCGGGAGATCGCGAGAGGCCTTCTCAAATCTGAAACAGAGGATCGGATAGTATTGCTGCCTATGAGAAGAAGTTCTCTGAGTATAGCTATTTCGCGCGGAGCTCATTGCCAGCGAGGAGCTCAAGACTAAGAAGTTCATTTGTGGGCTGAGGAAGGAGGTTGCTCGGGATGTTCGAGCACTCGCTCCACGAGAGTTATGATCGAAAGCGATGAGGTTGGCCACGATTTATAACCCGAAGTATCCGCGATCACGAGGATCTGTTGCGCCCGGCTCAGTCGATTCGCCTGCCCAGCGATACTCGGGCGAAGAAGAAGTGCAGGACTTCTAGTAGTTTCCGCTCAAGCTGGTGGCGTGAACTCGCCGGCGAGGCGATCCGATGGTCGAGATCAGCGCCGACCTCGGGTAGAGCCCGGAGATCGCGGCGGGACGAGCAACCGACTCATTGCAACAAGTGCGGAAAGGCACATTATGGTACGTGTGGAGCATCGCCCGTGCTTGCTTACTGAGATGTGGCAGGAGGGCACTTGGCGGTCTGCACTCGGGATTTAGCGGCCAGCGGGGCCGGCCCAGCAAGCGGGGCCAGTGTTTGCCACTACTCTCCGGGGAGGCGGGCGTCTTGATGATGCGATTGCAGTGTGGCTGCTTGTCTTACTGACACTATGCATTTGTATTGTTTGATTCGGGTTCGACCCATTCCTTTGTTTACGATGCATTCGTTAGACAAGCTTGTGTGGGCTCGAACCTCTAGGGTTTGGTACATGTGTTGCCACTCCTTGGGTGTGAGTATGTTAGCTAGCGATAGAGTTAAGCATGGCGGATCTGAGATATCGATGAGATTTTAGAGGCTACCCTCATAGTCTTGCTTTGTCTATGGCGGTTTCGATGTAATCCTTGGCATGGATTGGTTGGCGAGAGAACCATGCTTTGATAGACTGCCGGAAAGAAGTGGTGTTTAGGCCGCCTCGAGGCCGAGCTTCAAGTTTCGCGGTGTCGGGGCGGAACTTGCCGCCTTTGATCTCGCAGCGAAAGCCCATAGATTGTTGGCTCGAGGAGCTTGGGGCTTCTTAGCAAAGCTATCGGGAGATAGTAATCTTTGCGTTGGCTGTTGACATGGTCCTGTGGTGCAAGAGTTTGCGGATGTTTTCCACTGAAGAGTTGCAGGGTTTACCCCCGAGCGGGAGTTGGACTTCACCATTGGTGGAGCCGGACTCTTCCCATTTCAAAGCCCCGTATCGTATGGCGCCGGTGAGTTGAGAGAACTCAAAGTGCGATTGTAAGAGATCTTTGGATCGAGGTTTCATCCGTCCAGAGTGTGTCCCAGTGGGAGCACACATCTGTTTGTTAAGAAGAAGGATGGATCCATGCGCTTGTGTATAGACTATAGAGAAGCTGAATAAAGTCACGGTGAAGAATAAGTATCCCCTGCCGCGTATAGATGATCTGTTTGATCGACTTGAGGGAACCTCGGTGTTTTCTAAGATTGATTTGAGGTCGGTACCATCGGTGAGATTCGAGATGCGAGATATCCGAAGACCAGCGTTCGGATCGAGTATGGTCATTATGAGTTCGTGGTCATGTCTTTCGGACTCACGAAGCGCCCCGCGGCGTTTATGGACATGATGGGCCCAGTGTTTCAAGGCATTCTTGGATAACCGTTATCGTATTCATAAACGACATTTTGATTTATTCGGGACAAAGGAGGACCATGCTTCGCATTTGAGGCAAGTTTTACAGACATTGCGTGAGAGAACCAGTTGTTCGCAAAGTTCTCTAAGTGTGAATTTTGGCTAGAGAGAGTAGCCTTCCTTGGACATATCGTGTCGGCAGATGGTATAGCGGTGGACCCCACAAAGATAGAGGCGATTAGCTCATGGGCGGGCCGGCGGCGGTCGCCAGAGATCAGCGACTTTTTGGGTCTAGCGAGTTATTACCGGCGTTTCGTGAAAGACTTTTCCGCTAAGGCGGCACCTAACCCGTCGACCAAGAAGGGTGTTGACTTTATTTGGGATGCTAGATGTGAGGAAAGTTTTGCCCGGCTTAAGCTCGGCTTAGCGGCGGCACTGTGTTGGCGATTCGGAAGAGCAGGAGGTTTCGTAGTTTATAGTGATGCTTCCAAATATGGTTTAGGCATTGTGTTGATGCGGCACGGGAAGGTGATAACTTATGCTTCCGTGATTGAAGCCTTATGAGAAGAACTATCCAACTCATGATATGGAGTTGGTGCGATTATTTTGCTCTAAAGATTTGGAGGCACTACTTATATGGTGAGAGGATTCGATTGTTCACGGACCACGAGCCTCAAATATTTCTTCACTCGAAGGAGTTGAACATGAGGCGGAGGAGGTGGCTCGAGTTAGTAAAGGACTACATTGTGAGATTTTTATCATCCGGAAAAGCCAATGTTGTGGGCGATCTGTTGGCGGGAAGGCGTCGCGTTCAGCGACTTTCTTTGAGCTCCCAAGTTGAATTGCGGAAAGAGTTTGAGCGAACCGGTGTTGCAGTCTTGTTGGGAGAGGTTACGCCGAGGGTAGCCCAACTTCTCGATTCGGCCGTCGCTTAAGCGAGAGGATCATCGGCGATCGGTGAGTGATCCCAAGTTGAGAGATTGCTCGAGAGGTTAAGGCGATGGCGATTTCGACTTTGTTGTGGCACGGACGAAGGCTTGAGGTACAGAGTCGATTGTGCGTCCCGGATGGCGCGAGAGGTTCAGCGAGTTGCTCGCCGAGGCACATAGTTCCCCATTCACTTGGCACCGGGAGAGTACCAAGATGTACCGAGATCTCAAGCGGGCGTTACGGTGGATGGGCATGAAGCGAGATATAGCGGAGTTTGTTGGCGGTGTCTCACTTGTCAACAAGTGAAGGCCCCCGACGAAACCTGCGAGGTTTATTGCGGCCGTTAAGTGTTCCACGATGGAAGTGGGATGAGATTTCGATGGATTTTATCTGCAGGGTTGCAGAGGACAGGAGGTTCACTCGGATCTGGGTAGTAGTGGACCGGTGACCAAGAGTGCACACTTTATTTCCGGGAAGATTAGTTATACCGTGGAGCGATGGGCACGATTGTTCCTTGAGCGGTTGTGCGGTACCACGGGTACCCGCAAAGATAATGTCGGTCGGGATTCTCGGTTCACATCTAAGCCACGGAGCGCTCGAGAAGGGTTTGGGAAGCGAGTGCGATTTAAGCATTGCCTTCCACCCTCAAACCGATGGTCGGTGAGAGGGTGAATCGGTCTCTGAAGACATGTTGAGAGCACATGTCTTGGACTTCCCGAGCGATTGGGACCGATGCACATACTTGATGGAGTTAAAGCTTACAACAACGGCTATCGGGGCGACTATTCGGATGGCCCCATTCGAGGCGTTGTATGGTAAGCGCTGCAGATCCCGATGTTAGGAGGAGGTTGGGGATAGGCGGGTTACGGGACCCGAGTTACTTGGATGACGAGCGAGCGCGGTCACGAGAAGATAAGGGCTCGCATGTTGTGGCACAAAGTAGGCGAGAAAAGTTACGCCCGATGTGAGGCGTAGAGACTTGGAGTTTGAGGTGGGTCAACATGTTTTCTCAAAAGTAGCACCTATGCGTGGGGTGTTAAGGTTTGGAAAGCGAGGCAAAGTGAGCCCCAGTTTGTAGGGCCTTTTGAGATCCTTGGCGCGGATCGGGCGGTGGCCTATCGGTTAGCTTTACCCCGTCTTTGTCAGCGGTGCATAATGTGTTCCACGTTTCGATGTTGAGAAAGTGCGTGGCAGATCCTTCGCATGTGCTAGAGCATGAGCCCCTAGAGTTGAGTAAAGATTTATCCTTGAGGAGAAGCCCGTGCAAATTTTGGCTTATGGCGCAAGGTATTGCGCAACCAGAGAGATAAGTTTAGTAAAGGTTCTTTGGAGGCATCGGAGGCAGGAGAGCGGCGTGGGAGCTAGAGGATGAGATGAGGACTCATTACCGAGTTGTTCCAGTCTTAGGACTTTCGGGGACGAAAGTCTTTTAAGGGGGAGTATTATATGGCCCGTTTTCCTTCCCAGTTAATAACAAAATTAATTGGAAAATTAATTTAATCTTTTGGGATTTGAGCCTTGCCTAAATGGTGAATGTGGAGTTTTAAGAAAAGAGTCTTAATTAAAAGAAAAAGAAAAAGAATTTCTTTGGCGGGACCCGTAAGAGAAAAGCCTTGGGAAAGGAATTTAGGTCTCTAACCTATTTAAAAATAAGGAAAGAAGGAAAATCAAGAAACTCCTAATTTTTCCCCTCTAGCCGCATTCTCTCTCTCTCTCTCTCTCTCTCTCTCTCTCTCTCTCCTCCTAAAACCCTAGCCGAGCAGCCTAGCCACACCATCGAGCCACCCCCGAGCCACCCAGCCCTAGCCGCACGCACCACCCCTGCCTTTGGCCCTGCCCGCACAGCCCTTGCACGCACGAGACCACGAACCGCCTTGCCCCACGCCCGCGAGCGCGCGCCGCTGCCTGAACCAGCGGCCACCGTCGCACCCCATCGCCGCGCGCTGGCGTCGCCGTAGCCGCCAGCACCGCCGGCGTCGCTCGTGGTCGCCGCATGCCGCCGCGCCGCAGCCTTGCGCGCCGCAGCTGCCCGCCGCTCTCAGCGCGACCCACGCGCGCGCCCACTCCAAATGCGCGACCCCTCGCGCGCGCGCCAGCCCAGCCGAGCGCTTCGCTCGCGCGTCGCCTTGCAGCCGCACGCCGCGCGCCCTGCGCGTCCGCCCGGCGATACGCGCGCCCCAGCGCCCAGCGCCCAGCGCCAGCGCCAGCGCCCAGCCGCACCAGCAGCGCCCAAGCCACCCTCCTTGCTGCCGAGGCCCGTGTCTTCTCGGTGGTAATTCCCGAACCAATCCCTTTGTGTTTTCTAAGCTTATTGCTGTATGTATTTACTTAGGATGCTTTATTTATGCCTAGGTTGCTCGAGTTAGTATTAAGCTCGAGGTCTTTTTAGTTGTGATAGCTATTCTCCACTTGTTTCCAGTGTAAGGACTTCCCTACAGTGGTTGTGTGGACCTGCTATGCTTTCTTAATTGTGCCTTGTATGCTTGTTTACCTTTATGAGCATGTTAGTGGATAGGATAGCTAGTGATTGAATTCTTGCTAGCATGTTTTGCCTTTTTGTACATGTTAGTGCCATGCTAGGTTTGTTCTTCCAGCATGCTTGAGATTCCTGCTTTAAGCTCGTAGTATCATGCTAGGCTATGTATGATGAGATGTCTTTGTGGATGTTAGCCGGGGAATCACGTACTTGGTAGTCTAAGCTAGTATGATAGGGTTTGTCTTCATCTAGAGGCTGAGGCGGACATAACGCGTACCTTGTCCCCACCGGTCGGGAGTAGAGCGAAGCATAACGTACCTTGCTTCCCCGCGGCGGTGAGGATTAGCTACCTCATTGGTATAAGCCTAGTTTGTAGCTTTGCTAGGCGGAACCACCTTAGCGGTGCAAGCCTACCTTGGCGGGTTCTTAGCTTCGGTCGGTGGTACAGTGCCTGCGGATGAGTCTTGCGAGGGCCTCGCACTCTGTGATCGGTGACACCGTTTCCGAGTCTTAGGCATGCGTGCACGGCCCGCGTGGTTGCCCTTAGGCCCCATTTCGCCGGTTGCGAGAAGAGCATGCGGTGTCGCGCGCACGCGTTAATAGCCGGTTCGGAGAGCTCCCCGGACTAATGTTCGTGAGTACACGATTCCTTCTTGTTTAGAGCCGGACTTGGGTACTCTCCCGATGGTCAGTTATAGCGAGGGTAAGAGACCCTTGAGGACACCTATTGGGATTGACTTTAGAGTTAATCAATTGGTCGAGGAGAAAGACCCTCGAGGGTGTCGGACATCTTGGGATCGGTTTTTGAGTGATCAATTGGCCAAGGAGAAAGACCCTTGGAGATGTCCCGGATTGGTTTGAGAGCCAATCATTAGGCCGGAAGTAGGAGACTTAGTGGATTCCAGATTTGCCTTGTGAGCTCATTGAGCTAAGATCCGTGTTGATATTTGTGGCATGTGTACTAGGTTTTGCTAGATGATAGATTGCATCGTATCGTACCCCGGTCGGGGTTCTTCTTACGAGTATGTTTATACTCACCCTTATCGTGGTTTCTTCCACGGGTAACTTGGGACAGCACACCAGGTGGCTAGTGGAAGAGCTGGGAGATCATGGATCTTCTTGACACTCTGTAAGTGTCTTATTTTCTTGTTTTGGATTTGACATGTAGTTGGACTTAGATCAGTAGGAAAACTATGATTTGAACTATTTTATGTTTTTAAGGAAAATCTTGATCGATCCAACTGTTTTAATTTGAATGGTTCGTTTTTGCCTAATGAATGTTTACTCTGTTTTGATTGTTTTCCCGCTCATGTGTTTGAAAAGTTTTAATCCGACCACATTTGAGTCCTTTTATATTTTAAATTTGCATCTTGAGTAAAGACCTAGATTTAGTTCCATTTTGGGTTGGGTCTTTACTGGTGGTGCAGTTGCACAGATGAGTGCCGAGGGCCTCGCACTCTCTGTGATCGGTGACACCGTTTCGAGTCTTAGGCATGCGTGCACGGCCCGCGTGGTTTGCCCTTAGGCCCGCATTTTTGGCCGGTTGCGAGAAGAGCATGCGGTGTGCGCGCCTGCAGCGTTAGTAGCCGGTTCGGAGAGCTCCCCGGACTAATGTTCGTGAGTACACCATTCCTTCTTGTTTAGAGCCGGACTTGGGTACTCTCCAGATGGTCCAGAGTTATAGCAAGGGTAAGAGACCCTTGAGGACACCCATTGGGATTGACTTTAGAGTTAATCAATTGGTCGAGGAGAAAGACCCTCGAGGGTGTCGGACATCTTGGGATCGGTTTTGAGTGATCAATTGGCCAAGGGAGAAAGACCCTTGGAGATGTCCGGGATTGGTTTGAGAGCCAATCATTAGGCCGGAAGTAGGAGACTTAGTGGATTCCGATTTGCCTTGTGAGCTCATTGAGCTAAGATCCGTGTTGATATTTGTGGCATGTGTACTAGGCTGCTAGATGATAGATTGCATCGTATCGTACCCGGTCGGGGTTCTTCTTGAGTATGTTTATACTCACCCTTATCGTGGTTTCTTCCACGGGTAACTTGGGACAAGCACCGAGGTGGCTAGCGGAGAGAGTTGGGAGATCATGGATGCTGCTGACACTCTGTCGTGTCTTATTTTCTTATTTTGGATTTCAGCATGTAGTTGGACTTAGATCCGTAGGGAAAACTATGATTTGAACTATTTTATGTTTTTAAGGAAAGAAATCTTGATCGATCCAACTGTTTTAATTTGAATGGTTCGTTTTTGCCTAATGAATGTTTACTCTGTTTTGATTGTTTTCCAGCTCATGTGTTTGAAAAGTTTTAATCCGACCACATTTGGGTCCTTTTATATTTTAAATTTGCATCTTTGAGTAAAGACCTAGATTTAGTTCCATTTTCGGGTTGGGTCTTTCTGATGGTGTACAGTGCACTGAGATGAGTCTTGAGGGCCTCGCACTCTGTGATCGGTGACACCGTTTCGAGTCTTAGGCATGCGTGCACGGCCCGCGTAGTTTGCCCTTAGGCCCCGCATTTACGCCGGTTGCGAGAAGAGCATGCGGTGTCTTGCGCACACGCGTTAGTAGCCGGTTCGGAGAGCTCCCCGGACTAATGTTCGTGAGTACACGGTTCCTTCTTGTTTAGAGCGGACTTGGGTACTCTCGATGGTCAGTTATAGCAAGGGTAAGAGACCCTTGAGGACACCCATTGGGATTGACTTTAGAGTTAATCAATTGGTCGAGGTGAAAGACCCTCGAGGGTGTCGGACATCTTGGGATCGGTTTTGAGCTGATCAATTGGCCAAGGAGAAAGACCCTTGGAGATGTCCCGGATTGGTTTGAGAGCCAATCATTAGGCCGGAAGTAGGAGACTTAGTGGATTCCGGATTTGCCTTGTGAGCTCATTGAGCTAAGATCAGTGTTGATATTTGTGGCATGTGTACTAGGCTGCTAGATGATAGATTGCATCGTATCGTACCCGGTCGGGGTTCTTCACTGAGTATGTTTATACTCACCCTTATCGTGGTTTCTTCCACGGTAACTTGGGACAACACCGGGTGGCTAGCGGAGAGAGCTGGGAGATCATGGATCTTCTTGACACTCTGTCGTGTCTTATTTTCTTGTTTTGGATTTCAGCATGTAGTTGGACTTAGATCCGTAGTGGAAAACTATGATTTGAACTATTTTATGTTTTTAAGGAAAATCTTGATCGATCCAACTGTTTTAATTTGAATGGTTCGTTTTTGCCTAATGAATGTTTACTCTGTTTTGATTGTTTTCCCGCTCATGTGTTTGAAAAGTTTTAATCCGACCACATTTGGGTCCTTTTATATTTTAAATTTGCATCTTGAGTAAAGACCTAGATTTAGTTCCATTTTCGGGTTGGGTCTTTACACTACCGGAATGATGATGATCGAACCCAAGGAGATGCAAGGATGAAGAATCGGCAAGGCTATGGAGATGGAGAGCTTGGGCGGCCAAGAGGTGTTTTGGAGAAGAAGATGGAATAACCTAATTCTATTTCATTTAACCAAATGCACCAAAACTCCAAAATCCAAGGTTAACTAAGATGTGATGCGAGAAAGAGCAACAAGAGCACCTAATGGCTCAATTGGCACACCTCTCTACAAGCTTCCCGGGAGACCAGGGTTCAAACCCCATTTGCGGCCTAAATTCCTTTATTTTTACTTTTGCAACGAACCTTGCTCAAACCAAACCACAAACCCCTCCAAACATACAAAAACCATCCAATAATTTTAGTAAGCTGGAAAAGACACAAAACGACCACGACGGCCCGACCAAATTACCAAATTACCCCTAGGGCATACACGGAAGACCGGGAAGAAAAACACAGGTCGTTACAATATTCCCTCCTTTTTATGACTTTCGTCCTCGAAAGTCCTTAAAACAACTTATTCGAGGGTAATGCAACCTCATCTCGTCTTCCCGCTCCCAAGTGGCTTCCTCGGAACCCCGACTCTTCCACTGAACCTTTACCAAAGCGAATCTACGCGATTACGCAGCGTCTTGGTCTCAAAGGCAAGGATCCTCACTGGCTTTTCCTCGAAGTTCAAATCCTCATTCAATTGCAAAGGCTCAAAGTCCACAATGTCACGGCGGGTCGGCACATCTTGCCTCAACATCGATACATGAAAAACACTATGCACCGTGATAGTGACGGAGGTAGGGCTAACCGGTAAGCAACTCTGCCAATCCTCTCTAGGATCTCAAGCGGACCAACAAATCGGGGACTCAACTTCCCACGCTTGCAAACCTCGAGACACCTCGCATCGGAGCAACCTTAAGGAACACATGCGACCAACCTCAAACTCCAAATCTCGGCGCCGAACATCGGCGTAACTCTCTGCACTGCTCACGGCGGTCAACATACGAGCTCTAATCTTACGCCTTTCACCATTGGTCAAGCTGCGGTAACTCGGGACCCAAAACACATCTATCACCAACCTCTTCCCGAACACACGGGGCCCGACAACGCTTACCATACAATGCCTCGAATGGAGCCATCTGAATCGTCGATTAGTAATTTGTTGTTATAGGCAAACTCCATCAAAATGCGAATCTTTGGTCCCGGTGCTGGGAAATCCAACACACAAGCCCTCAACATATCCTCGAGAATGCGATTCACTCTCTCGATCGACCATCCGTCGAGGGTGAAAAGTTGTCTTTGAAATTGCACTCTGTGCCCAAACCCTTACGGGCGCTCTCGAAAGCGAGAAGTGAACCGCGAGTCACGATCGGACACAATCCTCACCGGCACACCATGATAACGGATGATCTGCTCCAAAAACAAGCTGCCCCTTTGTTCCCACGGTATAAGTGTCTCTCACAGGGAATGAAGTGTGCGCTCTTGATCAAGCGGTCGACTATCACCCAAATCTGAGAGAACTTCCTCGAGTCCTTGGCAAACCAGAGATAAAAAGTCCATGGAGATCTCTTCCCATTTCCAGCTTTGGGGTACACTCGATGCATTTTGCAACAAACCGGTGGCCTCTGCACAGGTGCCTTCACTTGGCGACAAGTGAGACACCAGGTGACAAACTCTGCCACATCTCTCTTCATTCCCATCCATCGGAAAGTGCGCTTAAGGTCTGATACATCTTGGTACCCCGGGTGCCAAGCAAAAGAAGGCTGTGGGCCTCAGAGCAACTCTGCTCGCATAGGCACTGCAATGTCAGGAACACACAACAGGCCTCTATAAGTCAACCCACTATCTGGTGAATACACAAAGTCAAAGTCACCGTCAAGACGACTCGATCAACCAATCTCTTAAGTGCGGGGTCACCCAAGCTGGCTGTCTATAATCCATTGCCGAATCGGCGGTGAGCAGTCAAGCCAGAGCTACCACAGCGGTAACCTCTCCCAACAACACTTTGCAACCTCGGCCCGCTCGAACTCTCTCTGCAAGCTGGGTGGGAACTCAACAACGCCATGCGAGTGCGGCGTCTTTACTGCTCAAAGCATCGGCCACTACATTGGCTTTACCGGATGGTACAAAATCTCGCGATCATAATCCTTTACCAGGCTCTAACCATCTCCTCTGCCTCATATTCAACTCCTTACGAGTAAGCGGATACTTGAGGCTCACGGTGATCGGTAAACATCTGAATCCGCTCACCGTGCAGGTAATGCCTCCAAATCTTGGTGCAAACACCACTGCTTGCCAACTCCATATCATGAGTCGGGTAGTTACGCTCATCACGGCTTGGTGACCAGGGAAGCATAGGCAATGACCTTCCCGTCTTTGCATCAACACACAACCTAATCCAAACTTGGAAGCATCACTTGAGACCACGAAACCACTGTCCCCTCGGGATTTGCCAACAGTCTTTGAAGTCAAAGCTGCGCTTGAGCACAGCAAAGCTCTCATCACACTGCTTTCCCAAACAAACTCGACACCCTTCCTCGTCGGACGAGTGAGGGGGCGAGGCTAAAGCGAAAAAGTCCTTGACAACCGAAGCGGTAGTAACACTGCCAAACCAGAAAGGCTGCGAATCTCGGCCCGAAGTCGGCTTGGCCCATGAACTCACGGCCTCAATCTTCGCGGGGTCCACGGCTATACCATCTCTCGAAACTACGTGGCCTAGGAAGGCCACTGCTCCAACCAAAATCACATTTGGAAAACTTAGCATAAAGTGGTTTTCCCTCAAAGCTACCAATACTCGCCTCAAATGCTCTGCATGGTCTTCTTTAGACCTCGAATAAATCGAGAATATCGTCAATGAACACGATGACGAAGCTTTGTCCAAAAATGATTTGAACACCCTATCCATCATGTCCATGAGCGGTGGTGGGGCATTGGTCAATCAAAGCGACATGACCACAAACTCATAGTGACCATATCTAGACACAGAAAATTTGTCTTAGGAATGTCGGCATCCACGATCCATGGCCCGATGGTAACCGGATCTCGAGATCTATCTTGGAGAACAACTGAAGCTCCACTGAAGGCGATCGAACAAATCATCGATGCGAGGCAGCGGATACTTATTCTTCACTTTGTCACCTTATTAAGCTCGCGGTAATCAATACATAAGCGCATAGAACCATCCTTCTTTTTCACAAAGCAGGCCCGGTGCTCCCCACGGGGACACACTTGGGCGGATGAACCCTCGGTCTAACATCTCCTGCAATGAAATCTTGATTCCTTTAACTCATTTGGCGCCATACGATCACGGGCCTTCGAGATAGGGAGGGTCCTGGCTCGAGCTCAATAATGAAGTCAACCTCTCTCTTTGGGGCAACCCGGTAACTCCTCGGAAACACATCCGCGAACTCCTGCACGGCCGGCTTTGATCAGCAGACAGCGGCGGCTCTTCCCGAACAACTTGGCTAGATAGCCCCAAGCTCCATGAGCTAGCAAGCGACGAGCTTTCACGGTGACACCATCGGCGGGCAAACTCCACCTGGACTCCACGAAACTTAAAGCTAGGCCGACCAGGCGGCTGAACACTACTTCTTTCGGTGGCGGTCAATCAGCGCGTGGTTAGCGACTAACCACTCCATACCAAGAATCACATCAAAACCGCTCATAGGCGGGACTATGAGCGTAGCCACTAGCAACTCTCGGATATCTCGATCCGGCCATCCTAATCTTATCTCTAGCCAACATATCAACTCCGGAAGGAGTTGCAGCGAGATAACTTTCGAAACCTAGAGGCTCTAGTCTTAACTTAGCATGCTCTGCAAACAACACAGATACAAAAGAATCGTGGAACCAGAAATCAAACAAGACAAATGCGCGGTGATCTAAAACAAGAAGCGTGCACCGCCACAGCGGCATCCGTGCGCTCGGCCTCTGACGGTCGTAGCAAACACTCGACCTGCTGCTGCTTGCTGGTTTGTTTGCCATAGTGGTGATCACAAAAAGCAGGCCATGTGCCCCTCTCTACCACAGCGGAAGCACAATCTAGGTCGGTGACAAGCTCGGCGTGGACTTTCCCACAAGTGGCACAAGCGGGAACTGCACAGGTCCTCCTGTCTGTCGAGTGAAAGCGGTGGAGCTCTCCGTGATCTCTGTTCAAAGCGCCCTTGGCGGCGGCGCCGCCTCCCGAAGTCAAACTTTCTCTTACGCCCCACAGTTTCTTTGGGACGGGACCAGCCCCGAGCAGAGGCGGCAACAACCCGCTCGGCGGGGATACTTCCCATTATAGATCGTGGCTAAGCTGGGCGACCCTAGCATAAGTGTCGGGGGCACGAGCCACGACATCTGGGAAACACCACCTGCCTCAATCCGGATATGAACTTCCGAATCTTGACTCTGGGGTGGCAATCAAGCGAGGAGCAAAATATCCATACTCTCACGAGAACTTGCGCTCATATTCCTCAATGGAATCAGAACCTGCTTGAGTTACGGAAGAGCTCCACCATCTTCTCCACGAGCCTCATCAGCGATGAACTTTACCTTGAACTCGGCCTTGAAGAACTCCCAAGTAGCGGGTGGAGACCCAGGTGGTCTCTCGCTCAAGGTGGACTCCCACCACCATCTCGTTGTGCCTCCTAGCACATGAGCCGCACATCTCGGCCTCTGAATATCGGGGCACACCATGATCGGAAGGTGTACTCCAAATGGGCAATCCACACAGGCTGCCGCTAACGCATCACCGGTGGCATCGAACTTCTCGAGCTTCCACTTCACAAAATCCTTGACCACCTACCCAATTCCTCGGCACCCTCGCCATATCGCCTCTGGGGCTACTTGCTCTGAGGAGGCTGGAGGAGCTCTGAGCTCTCTTTGAACCAATCGAGTCATTTGCTCGATGCAGGCTCGGGACTCTTCCATTGCGGCGCCAACAAGGCACAGGTCTCGCCCTCTGGTCACTCAACATGCTGACCATAAAAGCCCTCATAGACTCGGCAAACTCTGCTCCGGGAAGCGATCTCCGCGGCGCTCGATCGCCTCAACGCCCGCTCTAGGCGTAACGGGAGAGGCTGGCTTTGGTGGAATGCCATCGATGTCGGCTTGGGGCGATGTCCTGCGATGCTCGAATCCGATCCACGATACCTCGACCGCTCTCGAACCTCCTCTCCCGGTGCGGGTGGTAGCATCTTTGGCGATCTACATCCAAACCAACAACGAATCAAAACACACTGTCACCATTCCACAACACCAAACAAGGCATACACTAGATGATAGGTATTGTAAATTCTTAACCCTTTTTCCTTTCTAAAACAATAAATCTAGCGCGTGCTGATGATTGTCCAGATCTTGATGATCATGGAAAAACGACCTACAACAAAAAAGGTCGGTCTCAGAATCTATGACTCTGAGCTCGATACCAAGCTGTAAAGACCCGACCCAAAAGGGGCTCTAAATGGGCCTTTACCCCAATGCATGTAGTGAAAATAAAAGATATTAAGAAAAATACATTTGGATCCCAAGTAAAAACAGAAACATTCAACAACCAAAACATACATTTCTAAAGCATACTCTGATCGAAGATTTATTTAAACCATTAAAACAATCCACAAGTATAAATATCTTGGAATCCATAAAACGTAAGAAAACATCCACGGGGCTCTGTGCGTCTATATGCATTCGGAAATAACAAAAGTCAAGAGTCATGATAAATAGAATAGAATAATCGAGAGATGACAGCGAGATTCCATGATCACAGCTCCTCCATCACCATCCTCTCTCCCGCCTTGATTACCTGTGGAAACCACGAGAATAAGGGTGAGTAACGAATTACCCAGTAAGAATCCCCAGCAGGGGTACAATCGATATACATGATCATCTAGAAGAATGTATGCAAGCTATGAGTACAAACACAGAGCGGAGCACATAGCTAAGTCCACACTTGGACCTTGGATGCCAACTCTCGGGGTCTTAGTCCGGAAATACCACAACACACTAAACGCGCTATCACGGGAACAAGTCCCGGCCTCGGCTGTCTCTACTGTCGATACGAAAGGTGCACTAGCTCAAGATCCCGAGGAGCTCTCGATCAGTGCTGTAATGAACGTAGCGCGCACACGCATGCTCACTGCAAACTCTGGGGTGCGCCGGGTCTAGTGGCAAATTTGCCCGAGTTCGATCACCATGCCTAACTAAATCTACGGATCGGTGTCAGCGACATAGGGGTGTGAGACACGGACACGTGAACTATGTCGGCTGTACCACCGCACTTTGAGGCTAAGGAACCGGTCGTGGTAGGCTTACACCGAGAAGCGGTCCTTGCCCTAACAGTGGCAATCAAGGGCTACGGCCGAACACGGCGAGGGCGTGCCGATCTGCGGGGCGAGGCAATGCCAAGTCATCATCCCGACCGTTGGGGCATTTAACGATCGCCACCCTCACCCAAGATTGCGGGGCCTACGGTTGGGATAGCTAATCCCTCACGGGGTCCAGGGCGGAGAAGCTGTCTCGAACGTCCTTGCCATAGATGCAAGATACTTTATGCATCGGGCGGATGATTCTATCTACCTCGATTCTAAACCTTAACAATAATAACGATTCAATCAATGCGGTCCAATACGTGCTCATCGGATACAAAGAACCTAGCATGATACTACGAAGCAAGAACAGGATATCGAACATGCTAGAATAGAACAACCTAGCATGGGCTAACATGAGAAACAATACAAGAGTTCATGCGATCGAGAATTGAGAATAGAACACCTAGAGATAAACATGCTAGTAATCATACACAGGCATACAAAACAACAATCACAAATATACGTAGGGTCCACACAACCCCTGTAAGAAATCCTTACCTTGGTGGGAAGACTTCTACACACAAATCCTAAGTGCGGAACAATCCCGAGCTAGCGGCGGGAACCTAGCAAACCAACAATAATCGGCATCTAAAATATCTAAACAACAATAGAACAGACAAGCTCGGCTCAAAGGGAACTCACGCGCGCGACGACCACGAGCTTGGGGTCTCTTGCGGCGGCCGGCACAGCAGAGGCGCTGGCCAGGCTGGCACGGCAGCCGGACGCTTGTGGCACAGCGCACGGCACGCGCTACCGCCAGTTGGCTGCACCCAACGGCAGCCACAGCGAGGACAGCGCGCGCGCAGCGCGCGTCTGGCGCGCGCGCGGCGCCTGGTGTGCGATGCGAATCACGATCTGAACCACGGCGAGCGGCTTCAGCGAGGAGCGCGCGCACGCGCGAACGTCTGGCGCAGGCGCTCGGCGCCGGCTGGCGTCGCGATGCGAACACGGCGAGCAGCTCAGCGCGAGGGGCGCGCGCGCGGCGAACGCTCAGGGCGGCGCGCGCGGCGAGCAGTTCGGCAAGCGACACCACGAGGCGCGCGCGATAAAGCGGCAGCGCGCGCGCCGACGCCGCGGGCGTTGGCGAGACCTCTCTGGCGTCGCGGCGATCGGCGATCTATCGCGCTGCGGCGAACGGCAAGGCTGCTTTGGGACAGATCTGGGCGTCGCGCGATCGGCGGGCGTCGCGGCAACAGGCGATCTGTCTTCTTGAAGCGAACGACAAGAAGTCGCTTTCGGCTACACTCGGTGGCTGCAATCAACACAACACACACAACACACCTCTTTTCACTTGGCCAAACGCACACCAAGCGGATGAGAAGAAGAAGAAGAAGATCAATACCTACCCGGAATGATGATGATCGAACCCAAGGAGATGCAAGGATGAAGAATCGGCAAGGCTATGGAGATGGAGAGCTTGGGCGGCCAAGAGGTGTTTTGGAGAAGAAGATGGAATAACCTAATTCTATTTCATTTAACCAAATGCACCAAAACTCCAAAATCCAAGGTTAACTAAGATGTGATGCAGAAAGAGCAACAAGAGCACCTAATGGCTCAATTGGCACACCTCTCTACAAGCTTCCCGGGAGACCGGGTTCAAACCCTTGCGGCCTAAATTCCTTTATTTTTACTTTTGCAACGAACCTTGCTCAAACCAAACCACAAACCCCTCCAAAACCTACAAAAACCATCCAATAATTTTAGTAACTGGAAAAGACACAAACGACCCTGACGGCCCGACCAAATTACCAAATTACCCCTAGGGCATACCTGGAAGACCGGGAAGAAAAACCTGGGTCGTTACAAGGCGTCATCTGCTGCGCGCGACAGGGACGATGGGCTGGCGATCTGGGCGGGCTTAAACGGCGACCTGGGCGTGGTGCAATGGCGATCTGGCTCGGCTGCTGGGCTTCCCTCGGCTGGCTGCACAAGAGACACACGCACATGCACTTCTATTCACTCGGCCAAACAACACACCAAACGGAGAAGGAGAAGAAGAGGAGACGACGAACTTACCCGGAATGACGATCGAACTACGAAGCTGCAAAAGGGATGAAAATCGGCTTGGGGAGCTAGGGAGAACAAGCTTGGACTGCAATGAGAGTTTTGGAGAAGAAGAACAAAAAACCTAATTTCTTTTTCATTTAACCAAATGCACCCAAACTCCAAAGATCCAAGGTTAACCAAGATGTGACGCGAATAGAGCAACGAGAGCTCTCCATAGCTCAATTGGCACGCATCCCCACAAGCTTTCCCGAAGACTCGGGTTCGAATCCCAGTTGCAACATAATTTTCCTTATTTTTAACTTTTGCATCTATCCATGCTCAAACCCATCCACAAAGCCTAAAAAACTTACATAAATCCAACCAATAATTTTAGCAACTGGAAAAAGACATAAACGGCCCTGACGGCCCGACCAAATTACCAAAATACCCCTAGGGCATACCTGGAAGACCGGGATGAAAACACAGGCGATTACAATATTCCCTCCTTTTTATGACTTTCGTCCTCGAAAGTCCTTAAAATCAAAACAAAGACAGATCACGCAACCTCATCCCGTCCTCCCCGCTCACGAGCGACTTCCTCTGAACTCTGACTCCTCCACTAAACTGTTACCGAACGGATCTCACGGCTACGCAACGTCTTCGTCTCAAAGACCAGGATACTCACAGGCTTCCCTTTGAAGCTCAAATTCTCAATCAGCTGCAAAGGCTCAAAGTCCACAATGAGCGATGGGTCCGACACATACTGCCCCAACATCGATACATGGAAACACTGTGCACAACTGACAAAGACGGGAAAGTACTAACCGATATGCAACTCTGCCAATCCTCTCGAGAATCCCAAATGGTCCAACAACAGGAGACTCCTCTTCTCCCGCTTACCAAACCTCAACACACCTCACATCGGTGCAACCTTAAACAAAACACGCACTGTCCAACCTCAAACTCTAAAACTCGACGCCATACAACGGCGTAACACTTCTGCCTGCTCTGGGCTACCAACAAACGAGCTCTACACTTTTGCACTGCGCTGCTGGCCAACCGCAGCAACTCAGGAACCAAAACAAAACGGACGACCACCAACCTTTTCCCAGAACACTGGAATCATGCAACACTTACAATACAACGCCTCAACGGAACTATATGAACTAACAGCTGGGAACTGCTACCCAAGGAAAACTCATAAAACCAACACTGGTCTCCCGCTGCCTAACCACGGAAACACCAACTCACAACAAGTTCTGAAGGATCCGGCTCACTCCTCCCAAAAGACCATCGGTCAGAGGGTGAAAACACTACAGGATTGCACTCGGCTCATAAGCCTCCTAACATCGCTCTCCAGAACCACAGTTCATCAACGCACTGCCTAGAAAAAACCTTTGTTGCCACACCCTGGTGCCAACAACTCCAGCCTAAAACTGAGATGCCTCTACTCCAAAGAAATGGCTTATGCACACGAAACGAGGTGCGAGCTCTAGCTACTGAAACCAATCCTCCAAATCCGAACTCACACAACAACCTCAACCAGCTGCCAGCTTCCACACGGACTCCTACAACCAACAACTTGAGTGCTACGCACCCAGAAGCTCACACAACTACAAACTGCATAGCGATGCCAATCCACACAACTCTAGCTTGACTCAAATCACTGGCTGGACAAGTCAGCTTGCCAACAATCGGGCCCCAGAGGGCTCCCTCCACCAAACTTACATCTATGCAAGCAACGGAACGAAGCTTGCCTCAAATATGAAACACATCTCACAAGTCCAAACGATAACACACACAGGCTAAACCCTCTAGCTAGGCTTATTACACCTTCCCACCAAAACTTCATAAACGGAACTCCACTACTCGGTTAACACCAACTACTGTAACAACCCAGTTTCCTATTCCAGTTTTCGAGGTGCCTTCGGGTCAAGATTCGGTTGTTTGGTTGGGCCGTTAGAGCTGTTTTGACCCTTGGGGGTATTTTGGTCTTTTGGCTCTCCAGGCAGGATTTGTGGTTTTCAGGGCTTCGAGGTAGCTCCTGCCTTTGTCGAGGCTTGTTTGTTGGTGGCTGCGAGTCCCGAGGTGTTTGGGCTAGTCGGTTGGATGCTCGGTTGTGGTTTGGGCTTTGGCAAAGTGATGGTTGGTTGTGTGCTTCTTTTGGGATTCGAGCCCGAGCCCTTAGTGTTGCTTTGGGAGTTGGATTTAAGTGAGTTTTATTTATTGGAAAAGGTTGCTTCGGTTGGGTCTCGAAGGAGGAAGCCGGGAAATGGGATTTTGAGGTTTTAAAAGTGGATAAGGATGGAAAAATGGATAAAATCCCATATTTTCCCTTTTTTCCCATTTTCCTTTTTATTTCCCATTTTTCTTTTTTTTTTTCCAAAATCAATTTTCTCTCTCTCTCTCTCTCTCTCCCCAACCTAGCCCCGACCCAACCCCTTGGCTCGCCCGCCCCACCGAGCAAACCCAGCGCCCGGCCGAGCTAGCCTGCCTTACCGGCCCCCTAGCATCGCAAGCTCCGCAGCAAGCTTCGCCCAGCGCCCGCGCGCCCCTGCCTCGCACAGTGTCGCCCAGCTCGCCCAGGCCGTCGCGTCGCCAGCTCGAGCTCGCAAAGCTCGTGTCCGTCCGCGCTCGAGTCGCCCAACCTTGAGCCGCGTCGCCCTGTGCCGAGCTCAGCTCGATCGCGCGTCCCCGCGCCCTAGCCCTGTATATTGCAGAGCCGCGCCGCGCGCCTTGTGTCGCTCGCGTGCCGTCCGCGCGCAGACCAGCGCCCCTCCGCGCTCAACTCGTGCCCAGCCAGCGCCCCAGCGCGCCTGTCTGCGCCCATCAGTTGCCTAGCCCGTGCTGCCGGCTCGTTCGCGTGTCAGCCGCGTCTCGTGAATTGCTCCCGAGGTGAGCCCTGTTTATTTTATTATATTTAGGGCTATTTTATGATTATTGATGTGTTTGCTTGGCTCGTTATAGGTTGCTCGGGTTCGATCGCAGTTATTTTATTGTGTGTTGTTGCCTTCCGACCAGGTAAGGATTTCTTACCGGAGTTGTGTGGGCCCTGCGAAATTTTCATGATTTGCCTTGCTTGTTTGCTGACTGTTATGAGCATGATAATAATAGAGCAGCTTTGATTGATTTCTGCTAGCATGTTTGCTTGATATTACATGTTAGTGCCATGCTAGGTTTGTTCTGCCAACATGCTTGTGATTCCTTCTTAAGCTCGTAGTATCATGCTAGGTAGTGTGATTGATGTCGGTCTTTGTTTGCTAGCCAGGAATCATTGATTTTTACTCTGTACTCTTAGATAGAGTTGTAGGGTTTGTCATCATCCAGAGGCTGATCGGACTTAACGTACTTTGTCCCCACTGATCAGGAGTAGTGTGCGAAGCATAACGTATCTTGCTTCCCCCCCGGTCACTAAGGTGGATTTAGCTCAGGTCGGGAATAAAGTGTGCGCAGCATAACGTATCTTGCTACCCCCCCCCGACCAGCCGGTTGTGGAATGTAAAGACCTGACCCAAAAAGGGCACTAAATAGGCCTTTACCCCAATGCATGTATTAAAAGGAAAAGACATGATGAAAATAAAGTTTTCGGATTCCCATTAAATCAAAACATTCAAGATTCATTCAGAACAATAAAGTCTACAAAAACTGTTCTGTCTCCAAGCACTGTTTCACAGACAAATACATTTCCAACAGATTTACTCGATCGAGATTTTATTAAAAACATTTAAAACATCCTCAAATTCAACAAAGCTGGAATCCACAAATAATTGAGAGAAAAGTATCCTAGGCTCTCGTGCGTCTACATGCATTCGGGGAAAAATAACGAAAAGAGTCATAACATAAGAAAAGTCGAGACGACAAAGAAAGTTCCCATGATCACGGCTCCTCCTTCACCCATCCCGCCTCGCGCCATGGTTACTGAAAGATAAGTAAGGGTGAGTAACGAATTACTCAAGTAAGAATCCCCAACCGGGTACAATACGATGCACATGGTCATCTAGATGAGTGTATGCAAGCTATGAATATAAACACGAATAGAGCACATAGCTTAAGTCCACACTTGGACCTCGGATGCCAACTCGGGGTCTTAGTCCGGAATAATCCACACCACACAATACGCCCTATACGAGAACCAAGTCTCGGCCTCACCACTGTCTCACCGTCGATACGAAAAGGTGCACTAGCTCAAGATCCCGAGGAGCTCTCGGTCGTGCGCTGTAATGAGCGTAAGCATGCACCGCGTGCTCTGCAGAACTATGGGGTGCCGGGTCTAGTGGCAAGCCGCCCATGTCCAGTCCACCACGCCTAACTAAATCTCCGGATCGGTGTCACCGACATAGGGTGTGAGACACGGACACGTGAACTATGTCGGCTGAACCACCGCACTGAGGCTAAGGAACCGGTCGTGGTAGGCTTACACCGAGAAGCGGTCCTTGCCCTAACAGGTGGCAATCAAGGGCTACGGCCGAACACGCTGAGGACGTGCCGACTGTCGGGGACGAGGCAATGCCAAGTCATCATCCCGACCGTTGGGGCATTTAACAGTCTGCCACCCTCACCCAAGATTGCAGGGCCTACCGGTCGGGTTAGCTAAACCCTAACGGGGTCTAGGGACGGAGGACTGTCTCGGCGTCCCCCGCCATGGATGCAAGATACTTTATGCATCGGCCCGGATGATGCTACCTACCTACACTTTAACCTATCATATCAATAACATACAATCCAATACAATCCAAAACGTGCTCAACAGATACAACGAACCTAGCATGGTACTACGAAGCAAGAACAGATATGAGCATGCTAGAACGGAACAACCTAGCATGGGCTAACATGAGAGAACAACATACGAAGTCATGCTAGTCAGGAATTCAGAACAGAGCACCTAAACTATACATGCTGATAATCACAAACAAACATACAAACAACAATCACAAAGAACATCGCAGGGTCCACACAACTCCGGTAAGAGATCCTTACCTGGCCGGGAGGCAACTACACACAAAAATCCTAAGCTGCGATCGATCCCGAGCTAGCTAACGAGAACCTAACAAACACAATAATAATCACAATCCATAGGCCTAAACATAATAAAATAAACAAGGCTTGGCTCGGGAGCAACTCACGCGGCGCGGCTGACACGCGGACGGGCGACAAAGCCGGCGAGGCTGCTGCTGGCGCCTTTGGCGCTGATGGGCGGCAGTGGGTCGGGCGCTGGCGCTGACAGCGCGCGCAGATGGCGCGCAGAGCTGGCGCGCTGTAACCGACAGCGCAGATGGGCGCGAGAGCTGGCGCACGCGCGACGGCCGGCGGCCGGCCGCGCAGCGCACGCGCGGACAAGCTGGAAGCGGACGGACACGCGCGGGCGCGCTGCGACGACGGGCGCGCGGGCTGACGAGCGTCTGGACGCGCGATTCTGCTGCTGCAGGGGCTCGACAGGGCGCATCTGCTGGGCGAGATCTGGGCTGCGACAGGGGCTGTCTGGGCGTCTGCTGGGCTGCGACAGGGGCTGTCTGAGCGTCTGCTGGGCTGCGACAGGGGCTGTCTGAGCGTCTGTGGCCGCGGCGGCTGTCTGAAAGTCTCTTGGCCGCGACAGGCAGCTGTCTGTCTGAGCTGTCAGGCTCGGTCTCTTGGCGAGCGACAAAGTTGCTCGATGGCACAGCAGGGGCGATGGAGCTGGGCGACTCCGGGCGATCTGGGCGGCCTGGGCTTGCTGCTGGGCAGATCTGGGCATGCTGGGCAGCCTGCTACAAACACACACACACACAAGCTCTTCTCCTTACCTTCGGCCAACAAGAACACCCAATCGAGAAGATGAAGAGGATGAAGACTTACCCGGAATGATGATGAACGATCCAAGGGAGCTGCAAGGATGAAGAATCGGCAAGGAGAGCTTGGGAGAAAGCTTGGGCGGCCACAACTCTTTTGGAGAAGAAAACACAACAAACCTAATTTCTATTTCATTTAACCAAATGCACCAAACACCAAAGATCCAAGGTTAACTAAGATGTGATGCAGAAAGAGCAACAAGAGCACCTAATGGCTCAATTGGCACACATCTCTACAAGCTTCCCAGGAGACCCGGGTTCAAACCCCGGCTGCAGCACAAATACCTTTATTTTTACTTTTGCATCTACCCATGCTCAAACCAAACCACAAAGCCTCAAAAACCTTCATAAAACCATCCAATAATTTTAGCAACTGGAAAAAGACATAAACGGCCCTGACGGCCCGACCAAATTACTAAAATACCCCTAGGGCATACCTGGAAGACTGGGACGAAAACCTGGGCCGTTACATGGAATTAGCTACCCACTTCGGCATAACCTAGTTTGTAGCCTGCTAGAGCGGAACCCTGCCATCGGTGTAAGCCTGCCCTGGCCGGTTCTTAGCTTCAGGTCGGTGGACCATGCTGCACAGATGAGGGCCGAGGGCCTCGCGCTACTGTGATCAGTGACACCGCTTTCGAGTCATAGGCATGCGTACCTGGCTCGCGTAGTTTGCCCTTAGGCCCCCGCATTTACGCCGGTTGTAGTAGAGCATGAGGTGTGCGCGCACACGCGTTAGTTGCCGGTTCGGAGATCTCCCCCGGGCTAATGTTCGTGAGTACACCATTCTTTCCGTTAGAGCCTGACTTCGGGTACTCTCCCGTAAGTTCAGATTAGTGCAAGGGCAAGGAGGCCCTTGAGGACATTCTAGGGATCAGTGTTTTCCCCCCGAGTGACAGATAGCTCGGTGATGTCCAGGATTGGACAGTGTATCCAATCCCAGTTAGGCCGGAAGTAGGAGACTTCCGATGACTCCAGATCTTGTTTTATGTGCTCGTTGAGCCATGATCTGTGTTGGTAGCTGTTTGCTTGCATGCTTTGGTACTAGATGACTGATTATATCGTATTGTACCCCGGTTGGGGATTCTTACTGAGTAATTCGTTACTCACCCTTATTTCTGTGGTTTTTCCACAGGTAACCATGGTGCGAGACAGGATGGCTGGAGGAGGAGCTGTGATCATGGAAAACCCGTTGTTCAACTCTAAGTCTTATGTTTATGTTATGATTTAAATGTTCTCTGAATGCATGTAGTTGGGCACGGAGCCCTAGGGTGTTTTCTGAATGTATTTCCGGATTCTAGCATTGTTGTAAAGTTTGTATGATTTAAATAAATCTCTGATCAGAGTAAGTTTTGTAAATGTATTTGACTTGGAACAGGTGCTTGGAAACAGGGACAGGTTTCAGGAAATTATGTTGATTTTAAATGGATGTTTTATGTTTTAGTTTTTACTTAGAATCCGAACACCATCTTGCAAATTTTCTGTAGATTTGTAATGCATGCATTGAGGTAACGGCCTATTTAGAACCCCATTCGGGTCGGGTCGTTACACGTTGGTATCAGAGCTCAGAGTCATAGATTCTGTAGACTGACCTTTGTTGTAGGTCATTTTTCCATGATCATCGACACTCAAGCGGTCATCAGTGCGCCTAAGTTTCTTGTTTTAAAGAAAGGGTAAGAATTTACAATACTTTTCTTCTAGTGTTTGCCTTGTGTAGAGTTGTGGAGCGATTCTGAGCGTTTCGACTCGTTGTTGGTTTGGGCTTAGAGAGCCATCATGCCAACTTTCTCATGATCTGCGAGCATTGTTTAGCAGCTTGTTGAGGTATCCAGATAGTTTCGGATGCCCTGGGACGTCGTCCCCGAGGGAGGGAGAGCTTAGTCTCCCATTGGCCATTTGTGGCCCAGTTGTTGCTTTTCCCCTAGTGAGAGGGTGGAGGTGCTTTGTGCAGATCGCCAGTATGTTGATCGCACCCAGGAGGAGCGGGGCGCTTGGCATGTCCGGCCGAGGAGTTGGACTGATCGTGTTGATGTTGAGGCGCGTCCAGGGTTGTTAGGCCCGTTGGCGAGTTGGCCCTGGCAGTTGAGTTGCCTAGTGGAGGGGGTAGAGGCTAGCGGCGCTTGAGCGAGACTCCTTGAGCAGAGTGTGCTCCACCATGAGAGATTTGATGGCGTGTCTTTAGCTATCTCGAGAGCGGAGACCAGTGCGATTCATAAGCGCGTAGTGAGGAGTCCCGGGCACAGATAGCCCAGCTGACAGAGTTTGTTTCAGCATTTTCCCCCCCAGTAGCTCTTGTAGCCCCGGAGGTTCCCAGGACGGCATGATCAGCAGGTTTATTCAGATGAGATTGTTGGCGATGATGGAGTCGCCCAGTTTGGCAAGTGGATGCCTGTAGAGCTCGATGTTTCAGAAAGTCCTGCTGCTAGTAGTAAAGCGGTTGGCCAGGTTTGAGTTTAGCATCCGTGTGTGGGATGCCCTACTGTTCAGAGGCCGAGGTGTGTGGTTCCTGTGCTGTTTGGTACAGCAGTTGGTGGTGGTAGTCCCTTGTGAGAGGTGGACTAGCAGAGTCTCCACCAGTCGCCCGATTGATTGGCAAGTTGCCGTGTTAGTGGCTTGAGGCAGATGTAGAGACATTTTTTCCCCCTTGCAAGTCTGCTGTGGTTTAACAACCTAGTTTCCTCAGATGTTTGGTAGAGTTGAGCACTCTTCCTTGGTGAGCTCCTAGAGTGGAGCTAGCTGCTGCATGTTGAGAGATCCGGCAAGAGTTTTGTTGAGCATCATGAGGAGATGCTAGTGTCGGTCGTGAGCCTTCGGTTTGATGAGATGCCATAGGCATAGTTGTTTGAGTTGAGCCCTTGTGTGCCTAGCCAGAGTTGTTGTCACTTGAGGTAGTGACCTTGTTGGCCCCATTTGTAGTAAGATGTGGATTTGGTAGTAGTAGCACTTGAGGTGCATTTGTTGGTGTGCCACTTTGGCACTAAGTCTGGTTCAGGCTTGAGTTTGGCTTGGGCATAGCAGATGGTTCTATGCCGTCCGGAGTTCAGCGCACTCTTTTAGCCTTGGATCCGTTTATGGCAGTTGCACCTGTTTAGGTCGTGTCAGAGGGCTTGTTTAGTGGTAGTCGATGGACTACAAGCGAAAGGATGCTCGAGAGGAGCCAGAGCCTCTTCCCAGTGTTTCTAGAGGTTGAGTAAGTCAGCAGGTTGCCGGTTGGCAAGTGTTGGTGCGCGTGAGTTTCGCGCTAGTGTTAAGGCCAAGAGTTTTCTTGTGGTTGGTAGTACGGTCAACTACCTTCGAGTGCCTTTATCTGAGGAGAGTTGAGCATCGTAGATGCGAGTTTGGTCCAGCAGAGGGACCCTGAGTTGGATGCTCATGAGATGAGCTGGATGCCTATGAGGCGAGTTGGATGCCATGAGGCGAGTTGGATGCTTTTGAGGCGAGATGAGTTGATGCCTTGCGAGAGGTTTTGGATGCCTTATGGGTAAGCACCCTTGGTAGAGGCTTGGTATAAAGTGAGTTCGGTGTGGCATGGTTATGCCTTGGTAGAGCAAGGTTGCCTCAGCTTTGAGCATTGTGTGGAGTTGGAACTTTTGGTGTTCCTTCGGTTGGAGTTCAGTTGGAAACTGAACAAGTGCGGTGGTAGCAAAGCCGCGCAGTTTCTGATTGCCTTGGCTAAGAGAGTTGTTTGGATCCTTTCCTTGGGTAGAAGCCTTGTCGTGGCTGATGTTTGAGTAGGAGGATGACGCATTCGGTAGCATTTTCGGGTCCTCTTGGTTCCCAAGGAGTTGGAGTTGGCCTGCATGGTTGAGATGCTGGAGAGAGTTGTGCCTGTTCAGGCAGTTGGTTGTTAGCTCAATAGTCGACCGTTTGTGTTGGAGGGTGATCGGAGGATCCCTAGATTTTGGAGAGCCTCTCCAAAGCTCAGTTAGGCCCAGGTAGTGAGTTTCAGTGGGCAGGCTTGAGGCATGTATTTTGTAGCCTCGGTTGAGTTGCTAGCAGTCTTGGTACACTAGCAAGCCAGTGTTTGTTTGGAGTAGAGTCCGGATTGGTTCCGGTGCGGTGGCTAGTTGATGCTTTGTGTCGACCAAGGTGTGGATTGGAGTTGCTAGAGATTAGTTTTGCTCGTGGGGCGAGTGGTTTGTGCCCTATTGGTTGTTTTCCTGTTTCCAGGATGTTGAGTTGCCCAGTTTGGCTTTTGGAGGTTCAGTCTAAGATGGACCCTTGTTGTTGCCCCGTGAGATTAGATGTGGTTGCTCTAGTGGAGCAAGACAGTGAGCGTATGTGGAGCTCTCTGTCCTTTGGTTGTCTGCTTGTAAGAGCCGTTTCCTTTGGGGAGTTGTCAGGTTACTCCTTTGGTCTTGGAATTGATGGTAGTGGTGCTAGCAAGAGGGAAACATTTGTTGGCTACTTGGAAGTAGTCGTTTGTTCAATTAAGCGGATTCTTGGATGGTGTTCTAGAGGCTGTAGTAAAGGTTGTTCTGCCTCTTGTGAGTGTTTGGCCAAGATTTGGTTCTCTTATTGTTTCGAGAGCTAGTTCGGTTCTAGGCTGAGGGCGTTGCCACGAGGTCTTTTTCCTAGTCGGGGAAGTTTTGGGAGTTGACCCCTCCTCTCGCGATTGAGTAAGTTTTGTTGGTTCCGGAATTGTGATCCGATTGGTTGAGTTTTCCCTTTGTTGTTGCTTCCAAGAGAGTTGGTTGCTGTTGCCTTAGGTTTGAGCTAGTCAGCGAGCTTGTGTGGAGTTCGCTGCCCTTCAGAGTTTGCTTGCTGGGAAAGTTGTTTCCCGTTTGGCAGGAGTCAGCTTAGCTCCTGAGTTGTGTAGTTGGTCAGAGTAGCGCAGCGGTCAGCCCAGCGAGAGGGTCCCTGCTTTGTGTTGTTAGCAAGCAAGAGTTGTTTGTCCCCGCAAGGGCGGTGGCCAGCCAGTAAGAGTTGTTTCTTGCAAGTTGTCGGTTTTTTTTGGGGATCGAAGATTTCCCTTCCCCCTAGTCTCTGAGTTTTGTTTTAGTTCTGCTGAGCAAGCCCTTCTCGGGCTTTGCTCCTTGTTGTTGTGCGCTCGCAGTTGGAGTAGCAGAGCCGTTTGAGTGAGTTGGCACAGAGGTACCGTGGCTTTGGTTGGTAAAGCCGTTGAGCTGTTTTCCTCAAGGTGTTGTGCCGCAGAGAGCTGCGTGATGGTTTAGTCCTTGCAGCCCGAGTTTTCCTTGAGAGGAATTTTGATGGTTTCCTTGCCTGGCAGTGTTTTCTTTGGCCAGTTGCTAGTAGGTTTGCATGGAAAAGTTTGCTTTCGACCGTTGAGAGGCTGCTGTTTGTTGGCCGTTTGGTTTTCTGGAACCTGGAAGGTTCAGTTGTTTGGCCAGTTTGTTGTTGGGTTGAGGCTGCTTGTTAGCAGCTGTGAGTTTCCAGAGGAGTTCGCCAGTGCGTGGTGTAGAGTTTCAAAGCTTGTGGCCCAACCTCGAGTTTGCTGGGAGTAGCACCCTTTGAGAGTTGGTGCGAGTTGAGGACGTGGTTTGCCGTCTATTTCCCTTTGGAGTTCAGCGTATGCCCAGTCTAGATGGCATTGTGGCCTTGAGTTTTTGAGAACCCAAGAGGGTTTGGTTCTCGAAGAAGTCTAGTGTTGTTGGCCGAGAAGTTCAGTTGGCTGGATCAGTGGAGATTACCTGGAGCTGTTTCGTCTTAGGACTTTCGAGGACGAAAGTCTTAAAAGAAGGGAGTATTGTAACAGCCCAGTTTCCTATTCCAGTTTTCGAGGTGCCTTCGGGTCAAGATTCGGTTGTTTGGTTGGGCCGTTAGAGTTGTTTTGACCCTTGGGGGTATTTTGGTCTTTTGGCTCTCCGGGCAGGATTTGTGGTTTTCAGGGCTTCGAGGTAGCTCCTGCCTTTGTCGAGGCTTGTTTGTTGGTGGCTGCGAGTCCCGAGGTGTTTGGGCTAGTCGGTTGGATGCTCTTTTGTGGTTTGGGCTTTGGCAAAGTGATGGTTGGTTGTGTGCTTCTTTTGGGATTCAAGCCCGAGCCCTTAGTGTTGCTTTGGGAGTTGGATTTAAGTGAGTTTTATTTATTGGAAAAGATTGCTTCGATCGGGTCTCGAAGAAGGAAGCCGGGAAATGGGATTTTGAGGTCTTAAAAGTGGATAAGGATGGAAAAATGGATAAAATCCCATATTTTCCATTTTTTTCCCATTTTTCTTTTCTTTTCTTTTTTCCAAAATCAATTTTCTCTCTCTCTCTTTCTCTCTCTCTCCCCGACCTAGCCCCGACCCAGCCCCTTGGCTCGCCCAGCCCACCGGAGCGATGGCCCTTGCCCGAGCTAGCTAGCCCTAGCCCTAGCTCGCATCCGCCTCGCCAAAGATGAGCTCGCCCAACGCCCGCGCGCCCCTGCCTCGTCCAGCCCGAGCCCTTGCCTCGCACAGTGTCGCCCAGCTCGCCCAGGCCGTCGCGTCGCCAGCCCGAGCTCGCCCAGCTCGTGTCCGTCCGCGCTCGAGTCGCCCAACCTTGAGCCGCGTCGCCCTGTGCTGAGCTCAGCTCGATCGCGCGTCCCCGCTCCCACGTCGAGTGTCTCTGCGCCCGTGTCGCGCGCCTTCGCCTTGTAGATTACCGAGCCGCGCCGCGCGCCCTGTGTCGCTCGCGTGCAGTCCGCGCGCAGCTCGCGCCCAGCCAGCGCCCCAGCGCGCCTGTCTGCGCCCATCAGCTGCCTAGCCCGTGCTGCCGGCTCGTTCGCGTGTCAGCCGAGTCTCGTGAGTTGCTCCCCAGCTGAGCCCTGTTTATTTTATTATATTTAGGGCTATTTTATGATTATTGATGTGTTTTCTTGGCTTGTTATAGGTTGCTCGGGTTCGATCGCAGTTATTTTATTGTGTGTTGTTGCCTTCAGACCAGGTAAGGATTTCTTACCGGAGTTGTGTGGGCCCTGCGATATTTTCATGATTTGCCTTGCTTGTTTGCTGACTGTTATGAGCATGATAATAATAGAGCAGCTTTGATTGATTTCTGCTAGCATGTTTGCTTGATATTACATGTTAGTGCCATGCTAGGTTTGTTCTGCCAGCATGCTTGTGATTCCTGCTTAAGCTCGTAGTATCATGCTAGGTAGTGTGATTGATGTCGGTCTTTGTTTGCTAGCCAGGAATCATTGCTTTTTGCTCTGTACTCTTAAATAGAGTTGTAGGGTTTGTCATCATCTAGAGGCTGAGCGGACATAACGTACTTTGTCCCCACTGATCAGGAGTAGTGTGCGAAGCATAACGTATCTTGCTTCCCCCCCGGTCATTAAGGTGGATTTAGCTCAGGTGGGGAATAAAGTGTGCGCAGCATAACGTATCTTGCTACCCCCCCCCCGACCAGCCGGTTGTGGAATTAGCTACCCACTTCGGCATAGCCTAGTTTGTAGCCTGCTAGAGCGGAACCCTGCCATCGGTGTAAGCCTGCCCTGGCCGGTTCTTAGCTTCAGGTCGGTGGACCATGTTGCACAGATGAGCGCCGAGGGCCTCTCGCTACTGTGATCAGTGACACCGCTTCCGAGTCATAGGCATGCGTACCTGGCCCGCGTAGTTTTCCCTTAGGCCCCCGCATTTACGCCGGTTGCAGAAGAGCATGCGGTGTGCGCGCACACACATTATTTGCCGGTTCGGAGAGCTCCTCCAGGCTAATGTTCGTGAGTACACCATTCTTTCCGTTAGAGCCTGACTTCGGGTACTCTCCCGTAAGTCCAGATTAGTGCAACGGCAAGGTGGCCCTTGAGGACATTCTAGGGATCAGTGTTTTCCCCCCGATTGACAGATACCTCGGTGATGTCCATGATTGGACAGTGTATCCAATCCCAGTTAGGCCGGAAGTAGGAGACTTCCGATGACTCCAGATCTTGTTTTATGTGCTCGTTGAGGCATGATCTGTGTTGGTAGCTGTTTGCTTGCATGCTTTGGTACTAGATGACTGATTATATCGTATTGTACCCCGGTTGGGGATTCTTACTGAGTAATTCGTTACTCACCCTTATTTCTGTGGTTTTTCCACAGGTAACCATGGTGCGAGACAGGATGGCTGGAGGAGGAGCTGTGATCATGGAAAACCCGTTGTTCAACTCTGAGTCTTATGTTTATGTTATGATTTAAATGTTCTCTGAATGCATGTAGTTGGGCACGGATCCCTAGGGTGTTTTCTGAATGTATTTCCGGATTCTAGCATTGTTGTAAAGTTTGTATGATTTAAGTAAATCTCTGATCAGAGTAAGTTTTGTAAATGTATTTGACTTGGAACAGGTGCTTGGAAACGGGACAGGTTTCAGGAAATTATGTTGATTTTAAATGGATGTTTTATGTTTTAGTTTTTACTTAGAATCCGAACACCATCTTGCAAATTTTCTGTAGATTTGTAATGCATGCATTGAGGTAACGGCCTATTTAGAACCCCATTCGGGTCGGGTCGTTACAACTACCAAGAACCAGAATACCAATAATGTCTGGCAGAGCACAAGCCACACTAACCAGCAAGGATCCCTTAAAAGGTCAAGACCCTAATCCAACCACAATGGTGCAACCTCAACCCACAACTGATACAAAGGAGTTCTTCAACTACAAAGGTGCAACAACTTCCATGCCAACACACAAAAACCTTAACCAACTAGGCCAAACACTCATAGGAGGCAGAACAACCCTTACCGCAACTTCCAGAACACCACACAAGAGTCCGCTTAACTTGGACAAACAACGGCTTCCAAGCAGCCAACAAACTTTTCCTCCTACAAGCACCACTACCACAAATTCCAAGACCAAGGAATAACCTGACAACTCCCAAGGAGAAACAGATCCTTACAAGCGGACATCCAAAGGGGAGAGAGCTCCACAACTGCTCGCTGTCTTGCTCAGCTAAGCACAACATCCAACTCTCACAGAGGCAACAACAGGGGGGGTTCCACCATAGACTGAACCGCCAACCACAAACTAGCCAAGACACACCTCCAAACACATAAGGAGGGCAACTCTCAACATCCTGGAAACAGGAAAAAAAACAACCGACAGGGCACGAACCACTCGCCCCACGAGCAAAACTAACTTCTTAGCAACTCAAAACCACACCTTGGTCAACACCAAGCACCAACTTGCCACCACACTGGAACCAATCTAGACTCTACTCCAAACAAACTCCAGCTTGCTAGCCTACCAAATCTGCCAGCAACTCACCCGAGGTCCACAACCTACACGACTCCGGCTTGCCAACTGAAACTCACTACCTGGGCCTGACTGAGCTCTGGTGAGGCTCTCCACAACTAGGGTTCTTCGGCAACCCTTGACGCACACTGTCGTCTAACGGTCTAACAGCCAACTGCCTGAACAAACAACTCCTTTTTCCAGCATCACAACCATGCTGGCCTGCTCCGAACCTCGAAACCAAAAAGACCAGAAAAGCTTCAGAATGTGTCATCCTCCTACTCAAAGCAGCAGCCACATCGTAGCTTCCACCCAGGGTAAGGATTCCGAGCAACACCCTTAGCAACTACGGTCAGGAACTACGCGGCTTCACCACAACCACCATTTGTTCAGTACCATTGAACTCCAACCATGAACCACAAGAGGTTCCACCAACCAAGCTTAGGTCCAACCTAACCAAACTTGCCTAAGCAACAACCCAACTACGAGCACGGTATCCTTACAACCTCCGCTAAAGCCTTACAACATCCATCTGGAGTCCAACTTCTCCAAGAACTGAGCACCAATTCTCCAATGCAAACCCTACATGGTTCTGAAACTCTCGCCACCAGAACAAACTACACAAAACACACTTGTGTGCACAACTCTCAACCTTCCTTCAGAGATCCAAGACTAACAGGTGCTTTCCAAAAGGCAACACTAACTTCTGGCAGAGATACAATCAACCAAAGGAACACCAAAAGTTCCATCTCCACATGATACTCAAAGTTGCGGCAACCTTGCTCTACTAAAGCATATGAATGCCAAACCGAACTTACTTTATACCAAGACTCTACCAAGTGTGCTTTACACATACGGCATCCAACTCCTCTCATAAGGCATCCTACTCATCTCATAGGCATCCAACTCATCTCATAAGCATCCAACTCATCTCATAGGCATCCAACTCATGGTCCCTCGGCTGGACCAAACTCGCTTCTACAAAGCACAACTCTCCTCAGATTTAGGCAATCAAAGGTAGTTGACGGCACTACCAACCACAAATATCTCTTGGCCTTAACACTAGCGTGAGACTCACGCGCACCAACACTTACCAACCGTCAACCTGCTGACTTACTCAACCCCCAATAACACTAGGAAAAGGCTCCAGCTCCTCTCGAACATCCTTTTCGCTTGTAGTCCTTCGACTACCACTGAACTAGCCCTCTTGCACGACCTAAATAGGTGCAACTGCCATAAACGGATCCAAAGGCTAAAGGAGTGCGCTGAACTCCGGACGAATTATAGAACCATCTGTCCTACTCGTGCTAAACTCAGGTCTGAACCAGACTTAGTGCCAAAGCGGCACACCAACCAATGCACCTCAAGTGCCACTACTACCAAATCCACATCTTACTACAAATGGGGCCAGCAAGGTCACAACCTCAAGTGACAAAAACTATGGATTGGCATACAAGAACTCAAACTCAAACAACCATGCCTATGGCATCTCATCTAACTGAAGTCTCACGGCCTACTCTTGCATCTCCACATGATGCTCAACAAAACTCTGGCCGGTTCTCTCAACATGCAGCAACTAGCTCTACTCTAGGAGCTCACCATAAGAAGAGTGCTCAACTCTACAAGACAACTGAGGAAACCACCAACGGATCAAGCCCGATGGGAACACTGCTTGCTGCACCCTTAACCACAGGGTTCCGACTTACTGGCTACAAAACAACAACACTTTACAAGAGAACAAAGATGCCTCATCAACCTCCTCGAAGGCTACCAACTCTGTAGCTACTCACTAGGCAATTAAACAATCTGCTAAGGCTCAAGATCAACACTTGAGCTACCCAGGCTAGTCCACACGTAGACTTGCTCCACAAGCATCAACATGAGCAAAAGCCAAAGCTAACTCCTCTCCTGGAGTGGTACTCCAGGGCAAAACACCTCCACCCTCTCTCTAGGGGAAACTAACAGCTGGGCCACACCGCAAGGGCCTACGGGAGTCTAATCTCTGCCTCTCTCTGGGACAGTGTCCCAGCGTTATCTGAATCTATCTGGATACCCTGACAAGCTGCAAACATACATCTTACACTGCGGGAAGTTGGCATGATGGTGCTCAGGACCCAAACCAACAACGAGTCAGAACCTGCTCGTCTCCGCTCTACAACACTAAACAAGGCATACACTAGAGGAAAAGTATTGTAAATTCTTAACCCTTTTCTAAAAACAGTAAACTTAGGCGTACCTGATGACTGTCGGAGTGCTGGTGATCATGGGGAAAACGACCTACAACAAAAAAGGTCGGTCTCTGAGAATCTATGACTCTGAGCTCTGATACCAACTGTAAAGACCCGACCCAAAAGGGGCTCTAAATGGGCCTTTACCCCAATGCATGCATTCAAAGTAAAGGCATTATACAAATATGATTTCGGATTCCAAGTAAAAATTAAAACACTCAGCATTCAAACAGAAATCAATACAGTTTACTGAAACCTGTCCCTGTCTCCAAGCACCTGTTTCAATACAAATACATTTCCAAAAGTTTACTCTGATCAGAGATTTATTAAAATCATTCAAAACCTTCTCAGATACAACAATGCTAAAATCCACAAAACATTGAGAAAACATCCTAGGGCTCCGTGCCCGACTACATGCATTCAGGGGAAATAAAAAGACAAGAGTCATAATATAAAAAAAGTCATAGATGACAGCAGGTTCCCATGATCACAGCTCCTCCTTCAGCCATCCTATCTCGCACCTTGGTTACCTGTGGAAAACCACGAAATAAGGGTGAGTAACGAATTACTCAGTAAGAATCCCCAACCGGGGTACAATACGATATACATGGTCATCTAGATGAATGTATGCAAGCTATGAATATAAACACAGAATGGAGCACATAGCTTAAGTCCACAAATAATCCTCGGATGCCAACTCAGGGTCTTAGTCCGGATAAGCCACCACACAATACGCCCTATACGAGAAACAAGTCTCGGCCTCAGCCTGTCTACTGTCGATACGAAAGGTGCACTAGCTCAAAATCCCGAGGAGCTCCCCGGTCGGCGCTGTATTGAGCGTAAGCGCGCACAACATGCTACTGTAGACTCTGGGCTGTTACAGTGGAACACTCAACGGCTGCAATAAACCTGCCGGCTTCTGCCTGGGAGCCTTCACTTGCTGACAAGTGAGACACCGGCTAACAAACTCAGCTATGTCCCTCTTCATACCTATCCACCAAAACGTCTGCTTGAGATCCTGATACATCTTGGTACCTCCTGGGTGCCAAGTGAATGGGGAACTATGTGCCTCGGCGAGCAACTCGGCTCGGATCCCTGCGTCGTCCGGGACGCACAACCGACCTCTGTATCTCATGCCTCCGTCTGGTGCTATGACAAAGTCAAAATAGCCATCAGCCTCAACTCTCTCGAGCAATCTCTTTAACTTGGGATCACTCGGCTGGCTGTCGATGATCCTCTGCTTAAGCGACAGCTGAACTGATAACTGGGCTACCCTTGCGGTAACCTCTCCCAACATAACTGCGATACCGGTTCGCTCAAACTCTTTCTACAATTCAACCTGAGAGCTCAGCAAAGCTGCGGAATGCGACGCCTTCCTACTCAGTGCATCAGCCACAACGTTGGCCTTTCCGGGATGATACAAGATCTCACAGTTGTAGTCCTTTACCAACTCGAGCCACCTTCTCTGCCTCATGTTCAACTCCTTCTGAGTGAAGAAATACTTAACGCTCTGGTGGTCCGTGAACAGTTGAATCCTTTCACCATACAAGTAGTGCCTCCTAATCTTTAGGGCAAAAACAACTGCAACCAACTCCATATCATGAGTTGGATAATTCTTCTCATAAGGCTTCAACTGTCGGGAAGCATAAGCTATCACCTTCCCATGCTGCATCAACACACAGCCTAAACCGTACTTGGATGCATCACTATAAACTACGAAACCTCCTGTTCCCTCAGGAACTGCCAACACTGGTGCTGTCGTCAAACTGAGCTTAAGCTGGGCAAAAATTTCCTCACATCTAGCATCCCAAACAAAGTCAACACCCTTCTTGGTCAAACGAGTCAGGGGTGCTGCCTTAGCGGAAAAGTCTTTCACGAAACGCCGGTAATAACCTGCCAGTCCCAGAAAGCTGCGTATCTCGGCGACCGTCGTCGGCCTGGCCCACGAGCTAACTGCCTCAATCTTTGCGGGGTCCACCGCTACACCATCTTTCGACACAATATGTCCAAGGAAGGCTACTTTCTCTAGCCAGAAGTCACACTTAGAAAACTTCGCGAACAACTGATTCTCTCGCAATGCTGTCAAAACTTGCCTCAAGTGCGAAGCATGGTCCTCCTTTGTCTTGGAATAAATCAAAATGTCGTCTATGAATACGATGACAAAGTTGTCCAAGAATGCCTTGAACACTCTGTCCATCATGTCCATAAAGGCTGTAGGGGCATTCGTTAGTCCAAAAGACATCACCACGAACTCATAATGACCATACCTCGATCTAAATGCGGTCTTGGGGATATCTGCATCCTGAATCCTCAGTTGATGGTACCCTGACCTCAAATCAATCTTAGAAAACACTGAGGCTCCCTAAAGCTGATCAAACAGATCATCAATACGCGGCAGGGGATACTTATTCTTCACCGTGACTTTATTCAGCTCTGTGCAGTCAATACATAAACGCATGGATCCATCCTTCTTTTTAACAAACAGGACAGGTGCTCCCCACGGGGACACACTCGATCGAATGAAACCACGATCCAACATCTCTTGCAACTGCACTTTGAGTTCTTTCAACTCAGCTGGTGCCATACGATACGGGGCTTTAGACATGGGAAGAGTCCCTGGCTCCAGCTCGATGGTGAAGTCCAACTCCCTCTTCGGGGGTAAACCTGGCAACTCCTCAGGGAAAACATCTGCGAACTCTTGCACCACAGGGACCATGTCAACATACAACGAGGTGCTGCTATCTCCTGACAGCTTGGCCAAGAAGCCCCAAGCTCCTCGAGCTAACAATCTACGGGCTTTCACTGCTGAGATCAACGACGAGCAAACTCCGCCTTGGACACTGCAAAACTTGAAGCTCGGCTTTAAAAGTGGCCTAAACACTACTTCTATCAACGCATGGTTCTCTGCCAACCAATCCATACCAAGGATCACATCGAAACCGCTCATAGATAAAACTATGAGGGTAGCCTCTAAAATCTCATCGATATCTCAGATCGACCATGCTTAACTCTCATCGCTAGCTAACATACTCACTCCCGAGGGAGTGGCAACACACAGCTCAAACCCTAGAGGTTCGAGTTCCACACAAGCTTGTCTAACAAACGCATCAGAAACAAAGGAATGGGTCGAACCCGAATCAAACAACACAAATGCACAATGTTGTAAGACAAGCAGCGTACTTGCAACTGCATCATCAGTACTCTCCACCTCCTAGCAAGTAGTGGCAAACACCCGACCCTGCTGCTGGGCCGATCCTGTTGCTGATAAACCTTGAGTACAGAATCTAGCCAAATGCCCTTCCTTGCCACATATGTAGCAAGCACGGGGCGAAGCTCCACATAATCCAAAATGTGCCTTTCCGCACTTGTTGCAATGAGCCGGCTGCCTGGCCCCGCCCTGCTGGCGATCCTGGGCTCTACCCTGTGGTCGACGCTGATCCCGACCTCTAGACTGGCCCTGACGGCGAGTCTGCTGCCCACCTGAGCGGGAACCACTAGAAGACCCAAACTTCCTCTTATGCCCATAATACTGCTGAGTAGGCTGAACTGACTAGGCTGGTGCAACAGAATCCTGCACTGGCGGATACTTCGGATTATAAATTATGGCCAACTCCACTACTCGATCATAACTCTCAGGAGCGAGTGCTCGGACATCCTGAGCAACCTCCTTCCTCAGCCCACTAATGAACTTCTTAGTCTTGAGCTCCTTAGTTGCAATGAGCTCCAGGGTGAAATAGCTATACTCAGAGAACTTCTTTTCATAGGCAAAGAATCTTTCTCGATCCTCATTTTGCATTCGAGAAGGCCTCTGCCATCTCCTGCTGAGCCTCATCATTAACATACTTAGCTCTGAACTTCGTTCTAAAGAACTCCTAGGTGGCTGGAGAGGACCCAGCTGCTCTAGCTCTATCTGTGGACTCCCATCACCACTCAGCTGTGTCAGTGAGAACATGGGCCACACATCTCTGCCTCTGTACATCTGGGCATCCCATAACTATAAAGATGTACTCCATCCTTGCCAACCACCTGACTGCCACAAGCGGGTTCTCTGAAGCATCAAATTCCTTCGGCTTCCACTTGGTGAAATCTTTCAACCACTTATCGAACTCAGCAGCTCCCTCTGCACTATCAAGTGAATCAGCCTGGTTCTGCTGACCCTGTCCCACTGGTTGAGCTACCGAAGCTACTAGAGCTGTTGGGGCTACTGGAGCTGCTGGGGGTGCCTTTTGCATAAGTTGTGTCAATTGGGCTATCTGTGCCCCAGACTCCTCTCTCTGCGCTGCTAGCTGCGCCTGAGTCTCAGCTATCTGCTCGGCCATTAGGCTCATCATCATATCTCTCATAGCAGAGACATCTCCCCCTGGATCCGCTACTTGAGGCATAGCAGCCTCCACCCCTTCTCTGGGTAAGTTAGCATCTGGAGCCACGGGCGGCCTACGAGCCTGATAAACCCTGGCTGCTGGTTCTACAACATCTCTATTTGTAGTTTTGGATGGACCTGCTCCACTACGTGTAACCGGCATACTGGCGATCTACACGAAAACCACTACGGGTTAGTCCACTCTCGGACTCTCTCTGCCAACAAAGATAACACATGTGTACTGCATATAGTATCGTAAACATAACCCTTAGCTTAATGAACTTAGACAAACCTGACGGTCGTGGAGTGCTGGAGATCATGGGAACACAACCTACAAACAGGTTAGTCTACAGAATCTATGACTCTGTGCTCTGATACCAACTGTAAAGACTCGACCCGAAAAACGGTGCTAAAACTAGGTCTTTACTCAGCATGCAAGTGAAAAGCATAAATGACCCAAACAGGGGTCGAATTGAAATAATTTTCAAACATAAGAGTGGAAAACATTAAAAACAAACTAAACATTCATTTAGCAAACCATGCAAGTTAAAACAGTGACTGATCAGTACTTTTCTTAAAAACATAAAAATAGTTCCAACCATAAGTTTTCCCTACGGACCAATGTCCATCTACATGCTGAATTCAAAAAAACAGTAAAATAAGACACGACAGAGTGTCAGTAACATCCATGATCTCCCAGCTCCCTCCGCTAGACGTCCCGGTGCTGTCCCAAGTTACCTGGTGGAAAAACCACAGAAATAAGGGTGAGTACAAACATACTCAGTAAGAATCCCCGACCGGGGTATGATACGATGCAATCAATCATCTAGCAAGCAAGTACACATGCAACAGATATCAACACGGATCTTAGCTCAACGAGCTCACAAGGCAAATCTGAAGTCCTCGAAAGTCTCCTACTTCCGTCCTAATGACTGGTTCTCATAACCAATCTCGAGACATCTCCGAGGGTCTTTCTCCCTCGGCCAATTGATCAGCTCAAAAACTGAATCCAAAGATGTCCGACACCCTCGAGGGTCTTTCTCACTCGACCATATGATTAGCTCAAAAACCAATCCCAATGGGTGTCCTCAAGGGCTTCTTTCCCTCGCTAATAACTCTGGACTAACGGGAGAGTACCCGAAGTCTGGCTCTAAACTGGAAGGAACTGGTGTACTCACGAACATTAGCCCCGGGGAGCTCTCCGAACCTGCGACTAACGCGTGTGCACGCACACCGCATGCTGCTGCAACCGGCGTAAATGTGGGGGCCTAAGTACAAACTACGCGGGCCAGGTACGCATGCCTAAAGACTCGAAAGCTGTGTCACTGAACACAGTAGTGCGAGGCCCTCGGCACTCATCTGTGCAGCCTGTACCACCGACCTGAAGCTAAGAACTGGCCAAGGCAGGCTTGCACCGTTGGCAGGGTACCGCTCTAGCAGGCTACAAACTAGGCTTATGTCGATGTGGTAGCTAATCCACATCGGCTATCGGGGGGAAGCAATGTACGTTATCGTTCGCTCTACTCCGGACTGGTGGGGAAAAAGTACGTTATGTCCGCTCTAAGCCTCTAGATGATGACAAACCCTACTAAACTAGCGAAGAGTATAGAGTAAATGATTCCTGGCTAACATACATAATCGACCGCAATCATACTTAACCTAGCATGATACTACGAACTTAAAGTTGGAATCTCAAGCATGCTGGAAGAACAAACCTAGCATGGCACTAACATGTACAAACAGGCAAACATGCTAGCAAGAATTCAATCAAAAGTTGTCCTATCCACTAACATGCTCATAAAAGTAAACATGCAAACAAGGCACAATCAAGAAAGAATCGCAGGGTCCACACAACCACGGTAAGAAATCCTTACCTGGAAACAAGTGGAAAAATTATCACAAGTCAAGAAGCAACTCCCGAGCTCCTAAGCGAACCCGAACAACCTAAGCATTTAATAAAACATCCTAATTAAATAAATAGCAACCAACAGCTTAGGGCCCAAAAGAGATAAGACTCAGGAATTACCAACCGAGAAGACACGTGGTCTCAGCAGCCTAAGGGCAAGAAGGGCGCTGCTGGTGCGGCAGGGGCGCTGGCGAGGAAGGGCGACGCGTTGGAGCGGCGCGCAGTGAGGCGGACTGGGCTGCGGAGACAGCGCGCAAACGGGTGGCTCGCTGGGTCAGCGAGCGGACGAGCGGACTGGCTGAGGGGACGGTCCGCGGGAGAGACGTCCGGTCTGCTGGGGGGTGTTGCGCTGCAGGCGACGGTCCTGCTGTGGGAGTGCGACGGCTAGCGTCTGGGCTGCGGGCGTGCGACGGCTGGGCGTCTGAACTGGGTGGTGGCTCGGTGCGGTGCAGCGCTGGGTGACAGTGGGCAGCGCTGGGCTGGGCGACGATGGGCAGCGCTGGGCTGGAGTGTGGTGCGGCTAGGGTGGCTCGGCTGGGTGTGGTACGGCTAGGGTTAGTGGCTCGGTAAGGAGAGTGTGAGAGAGAGAGAGAGATGTGTGCGGCTAAGCAAGAGAAAAAATAAGGGTTTTCTTGATTTTTCCTTCTTTTCCTAATTTCAATAGGTTTTGAGACCTAAAACTCCCTTCCCAAGGCTTCCTGCTTCGAGTCCCGGTTGAAGCAAGCTTTTCTTTTAATTAAAACTTATTTTCTACAAACTTCCAAATCACCATTTTGGGCAAGGGTTCAAATCTCAATGGAAACACTTAAATAACAATTAATCATGCCATTATCCAAAAAGCCACCAAACTTCTAAACAGCTAGCCCAAACTCCTTGGGTATTGCAACCAACAACAATCAAACCTCGACGAAGGTAGGAATGACTCTGAAGTCCTGAAAATCCATAAATTCCGACCGGGGAGCCAAAAGACCAAAATACCCCTAAGGGTTAAAAAGCTCTAACGGCCCAACTGATTGCCCCAATACTGGACCGAAAGTATCTGGGAAATCGGAATGGAAAACTGGGCCGTTACAGTAGAGGAGCCGGAGCCTCTTCCCAGAGTTACCGGGGGTTGAGTAAGTTAGCAGGTTGAGGGTTGGTAAGTGTTTGTGCGCATGAGTCTCACGCTAGTGTTAAGGCCAAGAGATCTTTGTGGTTGGTAGTGCGGTCAACTACCTTCAAGTGCCTAAATCTGAGGGGTGTTGAGCATCGTAGATGCGAGTTAGGTCCAGCAGAGGGGCCATGAGTTGGATGCTTATGAGATGAGTTAGATGCTTATGAGATGAGTTGGATGCCTATGAGGCGAGTTGGATGCCTATGAGATGAGTAGGATGCCTTGTGAGAGGAGTTGGATGCCTTATGTGTAAAGCACACTTGGTAGAGTCTTGGTATAAGGTAGGTTCGGTTTGGCATTGTTATGCTTTAGTAGAGCAAGGTTACCGCAGCTTCGAGTATCGTGTGGGATGGAACTTTTGGTGTTCTTTTGGTTGTTTGTATCTCTGCCAGAAGTTAGTGTTGCCTTTTGGGAAGCACCTGTTAGTCTTGGATCTTTGAAGGAAGGTTGGGAGTTGTGCACACAAGTGTGTTTTGTGTGGTTCGTTCTGTTGGCGAGAGTTTCGGAACCATGTAGGGTTTGCATTGGAGAACTGGTGCTCAGTTCTTGAAGAAGTTGGACTCAAGGTGGATGTTGTAAGGCCTTAGTTGAGGTTGTAAGGATACCGTGCTCGTGGTCGGGTTGTTGCTTAGGCAAGTTTTGTTAGGTTGGACCTAAGCTTGGTTGGTGGAACCTCTTGTTGATCTTGGTTGATGTTCAGATGGTACTGAACAAATGGTGGTTGTAGCGAAGCCACGTAGTTGCTAAGAGTGTTGCTCGGAATCCTTACCCTGGGTTGAAGCTACGATGTGGCTGATGCTTTGAGTAGGAGGACGACACATTCTGAAGCATTTCTGGTCTTTTTGGTTTCGAGGTTCGGTGCAGGTGTAAGGACCCGACCCAAGAAATGGTCTCTAACCTAAAGTCCTTACTTAGCATGCATGATTAAGAATATAAAACATCATTCAGAGTCGGAAGTTTAAAAGCTTGCAGTAAACACTTTTAAAATAAAGACCATGATTCAATTAAATAAAACGGTAGATGACTGATCAGTACTTTCTTAAAACAATTCAAAGAGAATGGTACGAGAACATAAAACAGTTTAAGTGTTTTCCCTAGGGACCCAAGTCCCACTACATGCTAAAACATAAAAGAAAACTACGTGCAACTCAGTCACCGTCCATGATCATCCAAATTACCTCCTCCTAGCCATCCTGCCTCTGTCCCAAGTTACCCGTGGAAAACCACAGAAAATAAGGGTGAGCAACAAGTTACTCAGTAAGAATCCCCAACCGGGGTACATTACGAAAACATCTCATTTAGCACACCGACATGCAACCATACAAAACTTAAGCGGGAGTAGTTGGATTAACCATGCAACAGTCCTAGGGCTTGCCTACTCAGAGGCTCTTAGCTATCGAACTTCTCCGGGCTCTACATCTAGACGCCCTTCGGGCCTTACACAACCTAATACTCAGTGAGGCCCATCGGGGACTTACACACCTAGGATGCCCATCGGGGACTTACACCTCCAACTCAGTGATGCCCATCGGGGACTTATACACCTAGGATGCCCATCAGGGTCTTACACCTCCGACTCAGTGATGCCCATCGGGGTCTTATACACCTAGGATGCCCATCAGGGTCTTACACCTCCGACTCAGTGATGCCCATCGGTCTTATACACCTAGGTTGCCCATCGTGGTCTTACACCTCCGACTCGGTGATGCCCATCGAGTCTTATACACCTAGGATGCCCATCGTGTCTTACACCTCCAACTCGGTGATGCCCATCGTCTCTTATACACCTAGGTTGCCCATCGTGGTCTTACACCTCCGACTCGGTGATGCCCATCGGGTCTTATACACCTAGGATGCCCATCGTGGTCTTACACCTCCAACTCGGTGATGCCCATCGTGTCTTATACACCTAGGTTGCCCATCGTGTCTTACACCTCCGACTCGGTGATGCCCATCGGGTCTTATACACCTAGGATGCCCATCGGGTCTTACACCTCAAACCGTCCATCGGGTCTTACCCGAGCGGGACCTACACTAGATACCCCTTCTAACTTCTACACTAAACATCTCAGTCTCAACTTAACATGGATTTAACGGCAATCAACGGAAAACATGGATATGCCAGGAAGAGGGTACCTAGCATGGTACTAGCGGAACACAATTCAAACACAAACATGAATCAAGGAAGCATGAATCCTATCTAATAGAAACTCATACAATCACAGAAATCAGCATGCTATCAAGGTATTCGCAGGGTCCACACAACCCCGGGTAAGAATCCTTACCTGGAAAAAGTGGAGGTTATTTATCCCGAATCAACTAACAACCCTCGAGCTTATAAGCGAACTCGAGTAACCTAAACAAGTAGTAAAATATCCTAATTAATAAACAGCATCTAGAATCAGGAAGTCCAAAGGGTGGAGGCTCGGGGATTTACCAACCGAAGAGGCGCGTGGTCTCGACAAATGAAGGGCAAAGAACGGGCGCGGCAGCGGCGCAAGCGCGCTGGGCGCTGGCTCGTGCTTCGCTGGCACGCTGGCGTTATGCGCAAGGTGCCGGGCGCTGCTCGGTGCTTCTTGACGCTGGCGTTGGCTCGGCGCGCGGCAAGGCGAGCGCAGCGACGGCGAGGCAAACGCGAGCGACGTCTTCGCGACGCGCGAGGTCGAAAAGTGCCGCGCGCAAGGCGGCGGGCTGGCTGCGCCGCGCACGTCTGCGGCGGATGCGCCGACGACGGAGCGGTGTGTTAGGCGCGCCGGCAGCGCGGCGGCTCGGTGCGGGTCGGTGCGGTGCGTCTCGCGGAGCAAAGCAGGCGTGCGGCGGTGTGGCTGGCGCGATTCTGCGGCGCTGCGTGCGATGGGGTGGCCGAGCGGCGCTGGGGCGTTAGCGATGGCTCGGTCGGCGACGGGGTGTGTGGGCGAAGACAGGGCAGCGCGACGGCGGCGACGTGGGCGGCAAAGCTTGGTGCGTCGCGCGCTTGGGGTGAGAGTGAAGGAGAAGGCTAGGGTTTTTGGATTCTTTTTCTTTTATTTTCTCCTTCCTTTCCTTTAAATAGACTTGGAAATCTCAAATGACCTTCCCAAGACTCCCCTTCGGGCCCTACTGACGCGTTATTTTTCTTTATTTAAACCCAAGCTTCCAAATCCCTTTTTAGGCCAAGGGTTCGAGTCCTTCCAACAACTCCTTACAAACTAAAATAAAAGAAAACCTTATTTTATATTTTGCTTTGGCAACCGGCCATTACAATACTCCCTCCTTGGGAGACTTCCGTCCCCGGAAGTCGCTGCTCCTAAAACAACTCTGGGTAACTCCTTCTCATCTCCCCTTCCAACTCCCAAGTAGCTTCCTCAACTCTCTGATTCCGCCACTGCACTTTCACTAAATCAATAGCTCGGTTCCTCAAGACTTTCTTCTCAAATGCTAAGATCTTTATGGGTTTTTCCTCAAAGCTCAGGTCATGGTTCAACTGTAAAGGCTCAAAATCTATGACGTGCGAAGGATCTGCCACATATTGGCGGAGCATCGAGACGTGGAACACACTATGCACTGCATGCAGCCCAAGGGCGGCGGCAATGCTAACCGGTGAGCCACAACCCCGATCCTCTCAAGGATCTCGAATGGTCCAACAAACACGGGCTCAGCTTCCCCTTCCTTCCAAACCTCAGAACTCCACGCATCGGAGCTACCTTAAGGAACACGTGCTGGCCAATCTCAAATTCCAACTCTCTACGTCTGATATCGGCGTAGCTCTTCTGCCTGCTCTGGGCGGTCAGCATACGAGCTCTGATTTTCTGGACAGCCTCATTGGTTAGCTGAAGCAATTCCGGGCCTAACACCTGCCGGTCACCAACCTCTTCCCAGAAGGCCGGGGATCTGCGGCGCTTACCATACAACGCTTCAAACGGTGCCATCCGGATGGTTGGTCAAAAACTATTGTTGTAGGCAAACTCCATCAAGTATAAGTCTTCGTCCCAAGCGCCGGGAAATCCAATACGCAGCTCGCGACATATCCTCTAAGATCCGATTTACACGCTCGGTCCGCCATCGGTGCTGCAGGGTGGAAGGTCAGGCTTTGTAGCCGCACTCGTGCCCAAACCTGCTGAAGGGCCTTCCAAAACCGTGATGTAAAACGGGAATCCCGGTCGGAGATAATCTTAACTGGCACTCCGTGGTATCTCACTATCTGCTCGAGGAATAGTTGTGCCCACTGCTCTACGGTGTAGTTTATCCTGCCCGGAATGAAATGGGCACACTTAGTCAACCTATCAACGACCACCCAAATTTGAGCATATCCTCTAGGAGTCCTGGGCAAACCTGAGATAAAATCCATGGTGATCTCCTCCCATTTCCACTGTGGCACTCCGAGCGGTTGCAACAAACCTGCGGGCTTCTGCCTGGCCGCGCCTTCACTGTTGATGGTGAGACACCGACTGACGAACTGGGCAATCTCCCTCTTCATCCCCATCCACCAAAAAGTCTGCTTAAGATCTTGGTACATCTTGTTACCCCCTGGGTGCCAAGCAAAAGGCGAGGTGTGAGCCTCGGTCAACAATTCCGTGCGAATACCGTCATCGGCTGGGACACATAGCCGGCCTTTATATCTTAGACCACCATCTGCGAGTATCACGAAATCGAAATCACCGTCAGCCTGAACCCTCTCATACAAGCTTTTAACTTAGGATCTTTCAACGATCGTCGATAATCCTTTGCCTTATCGGAAAGGCCGGATGGTCAATCGAGCTACCACAGGTGTAACATCCCCTAACAACACTGCTATTTCTGCTCTCTCGAGGTCTTTCCTTATGATACTTTTGGGATTTGCCAACGCGTTGCGAGATGCGAGGTTTTTCTACTTAGTGCGTCTCGCCACCACATTTGCCTTTCCGGGTGATACAGATCTCACAGGTCATAATCCTTTACAAGCTCCAACCACCTCCTCTGTCTCATGTTCAGTCCTTCGAGTGAAGAAATACTTGAGGCTTTGGTGGTCCGAGAAAATCTGAATCTTCTCCCCATACAAGTAGTGCCTCCAAATTTTAAGTGCAAAGACGCATCACGCCAACTCCATATCATGAGTTGGGTAATTCGCTCGTGTGGTTTCAATCGCCTCGAGGCGTGCGCTATCACCTTACCGTATTGCATCGTAACGCATCCCAAACCAAACTTCTTTGGCATCATCAGACACCACGAAACCCCAGTTCCCTCTGGAATCGCCAAAGACATGCAAATCGTCAAACTACTCTTTAGCTTAGCAAAACTCTCATCGCACTTCTTATCCCAAACGAAATCGACGCCTTCCTCGTCGCCACGAGTAAGCGGGTGGCTATAGCGAGAAGTTCTTAACAAAGCGGCGGTAATATCCGGCCAGCCCGAGCTACGAATCTCCGACACGGTCGTCGGTGCGCCCACGAACTAACGACCTCTATCTTGAAGGGTCCACAGCCACTCCTCCTTAGACACAACGTGTCCCGGAAAAAGCTACCTCCTCAAGCCAAAGTCACACTTTGAGAACTTCGCATAGAGCTTATTCTCGCGCAAAGGCGCCAAAATCGCCTTAGGTGCGAGGCATGGTCCTCCTTAGATTTAGAGTACACAAGAATGTCATCTATGAATACGATGACAAAGCGGTCCAAGAACGCCTTGAACACTCTGTCCATCATGTCCATGAATGCAGCTGGGGCGTTCGTAAGTCCGAAGGACATGACTACAATTCATAATGCCCATACCTCGACACGAACGCCGTCTTGGGAATATCCGCATCCCGAATCCTCAAGCGGGTGGTAGCCCGACCTCGAGTCAATCTTCGAGAACACACAAGCTCCTGGAGTGGTCAAACAGTCATCGATACGAGGCGCGGTACTTGTTCTTAATGGTTACCTTGTTCACTCCACATAATCGATGCATAGACGCATCGAGCCATCCTTTTTCTTAACAAACAGCACGGGTGCTCCCCACGAGGACACACTCGGCCTAATAAACCCTCTGTCAAGCAACTCCTGCAGCTGTTCCTTTAACTCTTTCAGCTCTGCTGGCGCCATGCGATAAGGAGCTTTTGAGATAGGGCGAGTCCCCGGCTCAAGCTCTATTGAGAAGTCCACCTCTCTCTTCGGCGGCAGGCCAGGTAACTCTTCGGGGAAAACATCTGCAAACTCTTGCACTATGGGCACCTGCTCGACAGATGGCGGGTCACGGTTCTCCCCAGTCATCTTAGCTAAGAAACCCCAAGCTCCTCGTGCCAACAAACGACGAGCTTTAACTGCTGAAATCACCGGCGGACACACCCCACTCCGGGTGCCCCGAAATTTAAAGGTAGGCCTATCGTGGCTCAACACCACCTCCTTACAACGGCAAATAATCATCGCGTGGTTATCGACTAACCAATCCATGCCGAGGATCACATCAAAACCGCTCATAGCTAACACTATGAGGGTAACTCGCAGAGTCCAGTCGGATATCCAGTATCCGACCATCCTCACCTTCTCAGCTAGCCACATACTAATTCCCGAGGAGTAGCGACAGACAACTCAAAACCTAGAGGCTCTAAATTCATGCAAGCAAGCTCAAGAAAAAGCGAGAAACAAACGAATGGGTGGAACCCGAATCAAACAACACAAAGGCGAGGTGATCAAGAACTAGGAGCGTACCTGCCACTGCGGGTCCGGTTCTCTCAGCCTCCTGGCGAGTCGTAGCATACACCCTCCCTTGCTGCTGAGCTGGCTGAGCCACAACTGCTCTCTGGTTGCAATGCCGGGCTTGATGCCCCTCCTTACCACAGTTATAGCAGGCTCTAGGGTTTCCACCACAAGGTCCCCAATGCTGCTTCCCACAGGATCTACAATACGGTGGCGGCCTCCCTATGCCCTGATGGCGAGGCTGATCCCGGTTACGGTCCCGATACTGGTCTCTGCCGTGATAAGAACTCTGGCGGCGCTGACCGCCCCCACGACCATGACCCCCTGAGTCAAACTTTCGCTTCTGGCCTGAGAACACTGGGGCCTTCTGCACTATGGTGCTAACAACCTGCTCTGGAGGGTACTTCCGTCATAGATCGTTGCCAATCGCATCTTGCCTTGGCAAAAGTCTGCGGGGCACGTGCCCTAACGTCCCGAGACACTCCTGCCTCAAACCCGCAATAAACTTCCCGATTTTTAGTTCCGGTAGCAATCAACTGTGGCGCGAAGTATCCATATTCCGAGAACTTCTTCTCGTACACCTCGATTGGGTCAGACCCCTGCTTAAGGTTTGAAAACAGCTCAATCATCTTTTCTTGGGCTTCTTCACTGATAAACTTCGCCTTGAACTCAGCTTTGAAAAACTCCCAGGTGGCAGGTGGAGACCCAGCCGGTCTCTCACTTAAGGTAGAATCCCACCACCACTTAGCTGTACCGGCTAATACATGGGCTGCACATCGAGCTCGCTGCACCTCAGGACACTCCATTACCATAAACGTATATTCTAACTCCGCAATCCATGTGGCAGCTACCAACGGTTCTCCAGGGGCGCTAAACTTCTCCGGCTTCCATTTCACAAAATCCTTCAGCCACTTGCCTAGATCCTCAGCACCTTCTGCCATAACGGCCTCATTCACAATTGGCTCTGCGAGTCAAGCGGTCTTGGTGGCACTGCGATCCTCTCTTTGAAACAACTTCGGTCATTTCTTTGCATGTATCTGGACGCGGGACTCCTCCCTCTGCGTAGCTAACAAAGCTTGCGTTTCAGCTCTCTGCTCGGCCCTCTGGTCGGCCAACAATCCAACCACAAGAGCCCTCATAGACTCCACAAAAGCAGCTCCCGGTGTAGTCTCTCGAGACCCGCTTGCCCCTACACCCTCTCCGGGCAACACAGTTGAGGGGCCTGATGATGGCCTCACCTCAGCATCAGCTTGGGACGAGGTCCCTCCGGTGTCCGAATCGATACGAATGCCCTGGGTGGTCGGCCTCGAGCCTCCCTGCCCTCTACGAGTGACTGGCATACCGAAAATCTACAGCCAAACCAACACTGGGTCAGAACCTGTCTTCCCAGCTCTACAACAACAAGTCATGTACATGCAAGGTGCAACCGGCATTATAATTCTTAACCCTTAATTTAAAACTTACGGACATACCTGATGGCTGGCGGAGCGCTGATGATCATGGAAAACAACCTACAAGCTGCAGTCAGTCTCTACGAACCTATAACTCGAGCTCGATACCAAGCTGTAAGGACCACCCAAGAAATGGTCTCTAACCTAAAGTCCTTACTTAGCATGCATGATTAAGAATATAAAACATCATTCAGAGTCGGAAGTTTAAAAGCTTGCAGTAAACACTTTTAAAATAAAGACCATGATTCAATTAAATAAAACGGTAGATGACTGATCAGTACTTTCTTAAAACAATTCAAAGAGAATGGTACGAGAACATAAAACAGTTTAAGTGTTTTCCCTAGGGACCCAAGTCCCACTACATGCTAAAACATAAAAGAAAACTCACGTGCAACTCGAGTCACCATCCATGATCATCCAGCCTCCTCCTCCTAGCCATCCTGCCTCTGTCCCCAAGTTACAGTGGAAAACCACGAGAAAATAAGGGTGAGCAACAAGTTACTCAAGAAGAATCCCCAACCGGGTACATTACGAAAAACATCTCATTTAGCACACCGACATGCAACCATACAAAACTTAAGCGGGAGTAGTTGGATTAACCATGCAACAGTCCTAGGGCTTGCCTACTCAGAGGCTCTTAGCTATCGAACTTCTCCGGGCTCTACATCTAGACGCCCTTCGGGCCTTACACAACCTAATACTCAGTGAGGCCCATCGGGGACTTACACACCTAGGATGCCCATCGGGGACTTACACCTCCAACTCGGTGATGCCCATCGAGGGACTTATACACCTAGGATGCCCATCAGGTCTTACACCTCAGACTCGGTGATGCCCATCGGTCTCTTATACACCTAGGATGCCCATCGTGTCTTACACCTCCGACTCAGTGATGCCCATCGGGGTCTTATACACCTAGGTTGCCCATCAGGGTCTTACACCTCCGACTCAGTGATGCCCATCGGGGTCTTATACACCTAGGATGCCCATCAGGGTCTTACACCTCCAACTCAGTGATGCCCATCAGGGTCTTATACACCTAGGTTGCCCATCAGGGTCTTACACCTCCGACTCAGTGATGCCCATCGGGTCTTATACACCTAGGATGCCCATCGGGTCTTACACCTCCAACTCGGTGATGCCCATCAGTGTCTTATACACCTAGGTTGCCCATCAGGGTCTTACACCTCCGACTCAGTGATGCCCATCGGGGTCTTATACACCTAGGATGCCCATCGGGTCTTACACCTCCAACTGTCCCATCGGGGTCTTACCCGAGCGGGACCTACACTAGATACCCCTTCTAACTTCTACACTAAACATCTCAGTCTCAACTTAACATGGATTTAACGGCAATCAACGGAAAACATGGATATGCCAGGAAGAGGGTACCTAGCATGGTACTAGCGGAACACAATTCAAACACAAACATGAATCAAGGAAGCATGAATCCTATCTAATAGAAACTCATACAATCACAGAAATCAGCATGCTATCAAGGTATTCGCAGGGTCCACACAACCCCGGGTAAGAATCCTTACCTGGAAAAAGTGGAGGTTATTTATCCCGAATCAACTAACAACCCTCGAGCTTATAAGCGAACTCGAGCAACCTAAACAAGTAGTAAAATATCCTAATTAATAAACAGCATCTAGAATCAGGAAGTCCAAAGGGTGGAGGCTCGGGGATTTACCAACCGAAGAGGCGCGTGGTCTCGACAGCGAAGGGCAGCAACGGGCGCTGCAGTGCGGCAAGGCGCTGGGCGCTGGCTCGGGTGCTGCTGACGCTGGGCGTTGCGTGCAGCAAGGTGCTGGGCGCTGGCTCGGGTGCTGCTGACGCTGGGCGTTGGCTCGGGCGCGCGGCAAGGCGAGCAGACGGCGAGGCAGCTGCGGAGCGACGTGCTGCGACGCGTGAGGTCGAGTGCTGCTGCGCCGAAGGGCGGCGGTGCTTATTCTTTGCTGCGGTCGTCGGATCTGGCCGGACGGAGCGGTGTGTTAGGGGCGCACGGTGCGCGAAGCGGCTCGGTGCGCGGTCGGTGCGGTGCGTCTGGGCGGAGCAGCAGGGCGTGCGGCGGTGTGGGCTGGGCGGTTGCGGCGCTGGTGCGATGGGGTGGCTGAGCGGCGCTGGGGCGTTGGCGATGGCTCGGTGCGGCGACGGGAGTGTGGGGCGAAGACCGGGCAGGCGCGACGGCGACGTGGGCGGCAGCGGCTTGGTGCGTGCGGCGGCTTGGGGTGAGAGTGAAGGAGAAGGCTAGGGTTTTTGGATTCTTTTTCTTTTTATTTTCTCCTTCCTTTCCTTTAAATAGACTTGGAAATCTCAAATGACCTTCCCAAGACTCCCCTTCGGGCCCCGGCTGACGCGTTTATTTTTCTTTATTTAAACCCAAGCTTCCAAATCCCTTTTTAGGCCAAGGGTTCGAGTCCTTCCAACAACTCCTTACAAACTAAAATAAAAGAAAACCTTATTTTATATTTTGTTTGGCAAACCGGGTCATTATAAAGAGGCCAAAGATAGTTGTAATCTTTGGGAAAGAGAGTTGTTTGTTGAGCAATTGGATCATTAGGACTGATTAGACGACAGTGTGTGTCGAGGGTTGCCGAAGACCCCAAGTTGTGTAGAGCCTCACCAGAGCTCAATTAGACCCAGGTAGTGAGTTCAGTTGGCAAGCTGGAGTCGTGTAGGTTGTAGACCTCGGGTGAATTGCAGGCAGATTTGGTAGGCTAGCAAGCTAGAGTTTGTTGGAGTAGAGTCCGGATTGGTTCCGGTGTGATGGCAAGTTGGTGCTTGGTGTTGACCAAGGTGTGGTTTTGAGTAGCTAGAAGTTAGTTTTGCTTGTGGGGCGAGTGGTTCGTGCCCTATTGGTTGTTTTCCGTTTCCAGGATGTTGAGAGTTGCCCCTTTGTCATTTGGAGGTGAGTCGTGGCTAGTGTGTGGTTGGCGGTTCAATTTGTGGTGGAACCCCCCTGTTGTTGCCCCCGTGTAACGGCCCAGTTTTCTATTTCGGTTTCCCAGGAGTTTTCGGGACATTATGCGGATGTTCGGATGGGCCGTTAGAGCTTTTTAACCTTTAAGGGTATTTTGGTATTTTGCTCCCCGGTCAGAGGTTGAGGTTTTTCAGGGCTTCAGGGTCATTTCGGCCTTCGTTGAGACTTGATTAATGTTGGTTGCAAGACCCAAGGAGTTTGGGTTAGTTGATTAGAAGTTCGAAGACATTCCGGTTGATAGCAAAATTAATTGGAATTTAATTGGTCCCATTGAGATTTGAACCCTTGCCCTAATGGTGAAATTGGAGTTTTTAGAAAAGAAGATTTAGTTAAAAGAAAAAGAATTTCTTTAGCCGGACCCGCAAGAGAAAGCCTTGGGAAGGGATTTTAGACCCATTTAAATTAGGAAAAGGAAAAGAAATCCTATTCCCTTGTTTTGGAAAAATCTCTCTCTCTCTCTCTCTCTCTCTCTCTCTCCTTGCAGAGCCCCTCACCAAGAAACCAAACCCTAGCCGCTCACCATCCCCACACCGGATCGCGCCACCACTGCCTGCACCCCACGCCGCCCGGATCGCACCAGCCATGCCCCACCACGCCGCACTGCATCAGTAGCACAGCCCATGCCCAGCACGCCCAGACGCCCCGATCGCCCATGCCGGCGCGCCCGATCGCTTGCCTCGCCAGCCAGACGCGTCGCGCTGTTCCGCACCAGAGCCGCCCAGACGCGCGCGCGCCGCGCTTGCTGCCGCCCCGACTTCGTCGCCCAGCGCCCGCTTCGCCGCCGCCCGAGCCGCGTCGCCGCGTCTGCTATCCTCGCGAACCGACGTCCCGCCTTGCCGCGCGCGCGAGCAGCGCCAGCCCAGCGCCCAGCGCCCTGCTTGCCACGCCGCCGCCACTGGGCCTGCTTGCTTGCGCGCGGGCGTGTGCCTTCTCGGTTGGTAAATTCCCGAGCCTCCACCCTTTGGACTTCCCGATTTTAGATGTTGTTTATTAATTAGGATATTTTATTACTTGCTTAGGTTGCTCGGGTTCGCTTAAAAGCTCGAGGGTCGTTATTTGATTCGGGATAGTTAACCTCCACTTATTTCCAGGTAAGGATTCTTACCCGGGGTTGTGTGGACCCTGCGAATAGTTGATAGCACGCTGATTACTGTAATTATATGAGTTTCTAGTGATAGGTTACATGTTTTCTTTTGATTCATGTTCGTGACATGTTTACATCCCGTTAGTTCCATGTTAGGCTTTCCTATCTTGATAGAACCATGCCGCCATTTGTATCTTTGCTAGATCCAAGTTCTGAGTTAGATGTGCGATGTATAGTGTAGAGGGGCCGTAGAGGCAACTAGTTTGGGGTCCCGCTCGGGCAAGACCCGATGGACATCTGGAGGTGTAAGGCCCTATGGGCATCCTAGGTGTGTAAGGCCCACTGGGCATCACTGATTCTGGAGGTGTAAGGCCCTATGGGCATCCTAGGTGTGTAAGGCCCACTGGGCATCACTGATTCTGGAGGTGTAAGGCCCTATGGGCATCCTAGGTGTGTAAGGCCCACCGGGCATCACCGATCTTGAAGGTGTAGGCCCGATGGGCATCCTAAGTGTGTAAGGCCCCACTGGGCATCACTGTATCCTAAGTGTGTAAGGCCCCACTGGGCATCACTGTGTCCTAAGTGTGTAAGGCCCCACTGGGCATCACTGTGTCCTAAGTGTGTAAGGCCCCACTGGGCATCACTGAGTCCTAGATTGTGTAAGGCCGAAGGGCATCCAAGCGTAGGGACCTAGGAGTGATCAAGTTGATGGGAGCCCTTGAATAGGCTCGCCTAGAAATAGCCCATAGCCTAACCAACCGTTTCTGCTCTAAGTCTTTGTATGGTTGCTTGTCCATGTGCTAAATGAGATGATTTCGTATTGTACCCCGATTGGGGATTCTTGCTGAGTAACTTGTTGCTCACCCTTATTTTCTGTGGCTTTCGACCAGGTAACTTGGGACAGAGGCTGGATGGCTAGGAGGAAGCGGCTCGATGATCATGGATAGCTGACTCTGGGTCGCACGTTTCTTTAAATGTTTTCCTTAATGATTTAGCATGTAGTGGGACTTGGGTCCCTAGGAAAAAGCACTCAAACTATTTTATGTTCTCGTACCGTTTTCCTTTGAATTGTTTTAAGAAAGTACTGATCAGTCATTTACCTGTTTTATTTAATTGAAATCATGGTTTTGTTTTAAAAATGTTTATTGCAAAGTTTTAAACTTCCGACTCTGAATGATGTTTATATTCTTAATCATGCATGCTAAGTATGGACCTTAGGTCGGGTCTTTACACCCCGTGAGTTTTAGATGTTGTTGCTTTAGCAGAGCAAGCCAGCGAGCGTGTGTGGAGCTCTCTGTCCTTCGGTTGTCGGCTTGTAAGAACCGTTTCCTCTTAGAAGTTGTCAGGTTACTACTTGGCCTTGGAGTTGATGGTAGTGGTGCTAGCAAGAGGGAAAAGTTTGTTGGCTGCTTGGGAGCAGTTGTTTGTCCAGTTAAGCGGACTTTTGAGTGGTGTTCAGGAAGTTGCAGTAGGGTTGTTCTGCCTCTTGTGAGTGTTGGGCCTAGTCAGCTAAGGTACTTTGTGTGTTTGGCCTGGGAGTTGTTGCACCTTTGTAATTGAGAACCCCCTTTGTATCAGTTGTGGATGAGGTTGCACCATTGTGGCTGGATTAGGGTCTTGACCTATTGAGGGATCCTTGCTGGTTAGTGTAGCTTGTGCTCTGCCAGTCATTGTTGGTATTCTTGTTCTTGGTAGTTGGTGTTAACCGGGTAGTGGCGTCCCGTTTGTGAAGTTTAGGTGGAATGGTGCAATAAGCCTAAGCTAGAGGGTTAAGCCTACATGTGTTATCGTTTGCACTTGTGAGATGTGTTTCATATTTGAGGCAAGCTTCGTTCCGTTGCTTGCATGGAGGTAAGTTTGGTGGAAGGAGCCCACTTGGCCCTGTTGATAGCAGGTTGGCTTTTCAGTCAGTGATCTAGGTCGAGTTGGAGTTGAGTAGACCGGCGTAGTTATGCAGAGTGCGGATGGTTAGGCTACCGAGTTTGTAGCACTCAAGTTGTTGGTTTGTAGCCGTCTTGGGGTTGAGGTGGTTGTGTGAGTTCGGATTTCTGGCGGGTTAGTTTCAGTAGCTAGGGCACGCACCTCGCCCAGGTGGAGATGTCATTACTGTGGAGTAGTGGCATGGCGTTTCAGGCTAGAGTTGTTGGCACAAGGATGTGGCAACAAAGATTATTCTAGGCAGTGCGTTCAAGGATCGTGGTTCTAGAGAGCGTTCGTAGAGGCTTGAGAGACGAGTGTAGTTCCTGTAGTGTTTTCACCCTCTGACCGATGGTCTTTTCACCCTCTGACCGATGGTTTTCTGTAAAGACCCGACCCAAAAGGGGCTCTAAATGGGCCTTTACCCCAATGCATGTAGTGAAAATAAAAGACATTATGAAAAATACATTTCGGATTCCAAGTAAAAACAGAAACATTCAACAACCAAAACATACATTTCTAAAAGCACACTGATCGATCGAGATTTATTTAAACCATTAAAACAATCCACAAGTACCAATATCTTTGGAATCCATAAAACGTAAGAAAACATCCCGGGGCTCTGTGCCCGTCTACATGCATTCGGGGAAATAATAAAAAGTGAAGAGTCATGATAATTAAAATAAATAATCGAGATGACAAAGCGGTTCCATGATCATAGCTCCTCCTTCACCATCCTGTCTCCCGCTTGATTACCTCGTGGAAAACCACGTAATAAGGGTGAGTAACGAATTACCCAGTAAGAATCCCCAACCGGGGTACAATACGATATACATGATCATCTAGAAGAATGTATGCAAGCTATGAGAACAAACACAGAGCGGAGCACATAGCTAAGTCCACACTTGGACCTCGGATGCCATCTCGTGGTCTTAGTCCGGAAAATACCACAACACACTAAACGCGCTATACGGGAACAAGTCCCGGCCTCGGCTGTCTCTGTCGATCACGAAAGGTGCACTGGCTCAAGATCCCGAGGAGCTCTCCGTCGTATTTGTAATGAGCGTAAGCGCGCACCGCATGCTACCGCAAACTCGGGAAGTGCCGGGTCTAGTGGCAAGTCGCCCGAGTTCGATCACCATGCCTAACTAAATCTCTGGATCGGTGTCACCGACATAGGGGTGTGAGACTGGACACGTGAACTATGTCACCTGTACCACCGCACTTTGAGGCTAAGGAACCGGCCGTGGTAGGCTTACACCAGAAGCGGTCCTTGCCCTAACAGTGGCAATCAAGGGCTACGGCCGAACACGCCGAGGACGTGTCGATCGCCGGGGGCGAGGCAATGCCAAGTCATCATCCCGACCGTTGGGGCATTTAACGATCTGCCCACCTCACCCAAGATTGCGGGGCCTCTACCGGTTGGGATAGCTAATCCCTCACGGGGTCCAAGGACGGAGAATGTCTCGAACGTCCTTGCCATAGATGCAAGATACTTTATGCATCCGGCCCGATGATTCTATCTACCTCAATTCTAAAACTTAACAATAATAACGATTCAATCAATGCGGTCCAATACGTGCTCATCGATATACAAAGAACCTAGCATGATACTACGAAGCAAGAACAGATATCGAACATGCTAGAATAGAACAACCTAGCATGGGCTAACATGAGAAACAATACAAGAGATCATGCCATCGAGAATTCGAGCAGAGCACCTAGAAATAAACATGCTAGTAATCATACACGGCATACAAAACAACAATCACAAATATACCAGAGGTCCACACAACCCCTGTAAGAAATCCTTACCTTGGTCGGAAGACTTCTACACACAAATCCTAAGTCTGCGGAACAATCCCGAGCTAGCGGCGGGAACCTAGCAAACCAACAATAATCAGCATCTAAAATATCTAAACAACAATAGAATGACAAGCTCACTCGGGAACTCACGCGGCGCGACGACCACGAGCTTGGGGTCAGCAGCAAGCTAACTCGGCAAGGTCGGGCGCTGGCCGCTACCGGGCACGCTGCGAGGACACGCGCTACGCCTGCTACCGCACGGCAAGTGTGGACACGCGCATACGCGCGTGCGAAGGCTCGGCGCGGCGCGCGGCAAGCGCTGGCAAGCGGACACGCGGACGAGGGCGTGCGAGCGACGTCACGGCGACGCGGTGGGCCTTTGCGCTGGCGAGGACCTCTGGCGTCACGAGCGATCGGGCGATCTCGCTTCTTTGGGCGAGCAGGCGCGATCTATTTGGGGCAGTGCAGGCGTCTGGCGGTGGCTCGACCGATCGGGCGTCTGGCGGGGGCTGGCTCGACCGATCTGGGCGTGCGACAGTGGCTGCTCGACCGATCTGGGCGTCTGCGAGCTGGCCGGGATGATGGTCTCCTCCTCTCCGGTTGCACAACACACACACACACACAACCCCTTTTTCTTACATTCGGCCAACAAACACCCAAATGAGAAGATGAAGAAGACGAAGACTTACCCGAATGATGATGATCGAACCCAAGGAGATGCAAGGATGAAGAACTCGGCAAGGCTATGGAGATGGAGAGCTTGGGCGGCCAAGAGGTGTTTTTGGAGAAGGAGATGAAATAACCTATTTCTATTTCATTTAACCAAATGCATCAAAACTCCAAAATCCAAGGTTAACTAAGATGTGATGCGAAAAGAGTAACAAGAGCACCTAATGGCTCAAATGGCACACCTCTCTCACAGGCTTCCCAGAGACCCGGGTTCAAACCCCTACTGCAAAGACAAATTCCTTTATTTTTACTTTTGCAACAAACCTTGCTCAAACCAAACCACAAACCCCTCCAAAAACCTACATAAAACCATCCAATAATTTTAGTAATCGAAAAGACACAAACGACCACGACGGCCCGACCAAATTACCAAATTACCCCTAGGGCATACCGGAAGACCGGAAGAAAAACACGGTCGTTACAATATTCCCTCCTTTTTATGACTTTCGTCCTCGAAAGTCCTTAAGACAGCTTGGCTCGGGGGTAATGCAACCTCATCTCGTCTTCCCGCTCCCAAGTGGCTTCCTCGTAACCCCGACTCTTCCATCAACCTTTACCAAACGAATCTCGCGATTACGCAACGTCTTGGTCTCAAAGGCAAGGATCCTCACCGGCTTTTCCTCGAAGTTCAAATCCTCATTCACCGCAAAGGCTCAAAGTCCACAATGTGCGACGGGTCCGGCACATACCGCCTCAACATCGATACATGGAAAACACTATGCACCTGCTGATAGTGACGGAGGTAGGGCTAACCGGGTAAGCAACTCTGCCAATCCTCTCTAGGATCTCAAACGGACCAACAAATCGGGGACTCAACTTCCCACGCTTACCAAACCTCGAGAACACCTCGCATCGGAGCAACCTTAAGGAACACATGCTGACCAACCTCAAACTCCAAATCTCGGCGCCGAACATCGGCGTAACTCTTCTGCTCGCTCGAGCGGTCAACATACGAGCTCTAATCTTCTCGTGACCGCACCATTGGTCAATCAGTAGTAACTCGGGACCCAAAACTCGTCTATCACCAACCTCTTCCCGAACACGGGGACCGATAACGCTTACCATACAATGCCTCGAATGGAGCCATCTCAATCGCCGATCGTAATCGTTGTTATAGGCAAACTCCATCAAGTACAGAATCTCGGGTCCCAATCGCTCGGGAATCCAACACACAAGCCTCAACATATCCTCGAGAATCGATTCACTCTCTCTCCGACCATCCGTCTCGAGGGTGAAAAGTCATGGCTGAATCGCACTCTGTGCCCAAACCCTTCGGGCGCTCTCGAGAACGAAAGTGAACATGAGTCACGATCGGACACAATCCTCACCGGTACACCATGATAACGGATGATCTCGCTCCAAAAGCACCGCGCCCACTGCTCCACCCACGGTATAAGTGTCTCTACCGGGAATGAAGTGTGCGCTCTTGTCGAGACGATCGACTATCACCCAAATCGAGAGAACTTCCTCGAGTCCTTGGCAAACCGTATATAAAGTCCATAGAGATCTCTTCCCATTTCCACTGGGTACACTCGATGGTCGCAACAAACCTCTTTGGCCTCTGCACCGCAGGTGCCTTCACTTGTGACAAGTGAGACACCTACCGACAAACTCTGCCACATCTCTCTTCATCCCCATCCACCGTAAAGTCTGCTTAAGGTCTCGATACATCTTGGTACCCCGGGTGCCAAGTAAAAGGGGAACAGTGGGCCTCCGAGAGCAACTCGGCTCATGAACTGCAATGCCCGGAACACACAACCGCCTCTATAAGTCAACCCACATGCAGGGAATACACAAAGTCAAAGTCACCGTCGGCACTAACTCACATCAACCAATCTCTTAAGTGCGGGTCACCCAACCGGCCGTCTATAATCCATTGCCGAATCGGCCACCGAGCAGTCAAGCTGAGCTACCTAGCGGTAACCTCTCCCAACAACACACGCAACCTCACCCGCTCGAACTCTCTCTCGCAAAACTGGCTGAACTCAACAACGCCAGCAGAGTGCGGCGTCTTTCTGCTCAAAGCATCGGCCACTACATTGGCTTTACCGGATGGTACAAAATCTCGCAGATCATAATCCTTTACCAACTCTAACCATCTCCTCTCGCCTCATATTCAACTCCTTCTCGAGTAAACAGATACTTGAGGCTCGGTGATCGGTAAACATCTGAATCCGCTCACCATACAGTGTAATGCCTCCAAATCTTCATTGCAAACACCACTCGCCGCCAACTCCATATCATGAGTCGGGTAGTTCTGCTCATACGGCTTGGTGACGGGAAGCATAGGCAATGACCTTCCCGTCTTTGCATCAACACACAACCCAATCCAAACTTGGAAGCATCATCAGAGACCACGAAACCACTGTCCCCTCCGGATCGCCAACACAGTGCCGAAGTCAAACTACGCTTGAGCACGCAAAGCTCTCATCACACCTCTTTGTCCCAAACGAACTCGACACCCTTCCTCGTCCGACGAGTGAGGGGCGAGGCTATAGCGAAAAAGTCCTTGACGAACCGACGGTAGTAACTCGCCAAACCCGAAAAGCTGCGAATCTCGGCAAATCGAAGTCGGCTTGGCCCATGAACTCACGGCCTCAATCTTCGCGGGGTCCACGGCTATACCATCTCTCGAAACTATGTGGCCTAGGAAGGCCACCTGCTCCAACCAGAAATCACATTTGGAAAACTTCGCATAAAGTCGGTTTCCCTCAAAGCCGCCAATACTCGCCTCAAATGCTCTGCATGGTCTTCTTTAGACCTCGAATAAATCGAATGTCGTCAATGAACACGATGACGGCCGTCCAAAAATGATTTGAACACCCTATCCATCATGTCCATGAACGCTGTGGGGGCATTGGTCAATCCAAACGACATGACCACAAACTCATAGTGACCATATCCGGACTCGAAAGTCGTCTTAGGAATGTCGGCATCCATGATCCGCAGAATCGATGATAACCGGATCTCGGATCTATCTTGGAGAACACCAAGCTCCTGAAGGTGATCGAACAAATCATCGATACGGGCAACGGATACTTGTTCTTCACTCACACCTTATTAAGCTCGCGATAATCAATACATAAGCGCATAGAACCATCCTTCTTTTTCACAAATGTAATCGGTGCTCCCCACGGGGACACACTTGGACGGATGAACCCTCGGTCTAACATCTCCTGGCGCTGAATCTTGATTCCTTTAACTCACGGCGCCATGCGATACGGAGCCTTCGAGATAGGGAGGGTCCCCGGCTCGAGCTCAATAATGAAGTCAACCTCTCTCTTTGGGGCAACCCCAGTAACTCCTCGGAAAAACACATCCGCGAACTCCTGCACGATCCGGCACTGATCAGCAGACACGCGGGGCGGCTCTTCCCGCATAAACTTGGCTAGATAGCCCCAAGCTCCATGAGCTAGCAAACGACGAGCTTTCACGGTGACACCATCGGCGGGCAAACTCCACCTGGACTCCACGAAACTTAAAGTCACCGGCCGCGGCGGCTGAACACTACTTCTTTCCGGTGGCGGTCAATCAACGCGTGGTTAGCAAACAACCACTCCATACCAAGAATCACATCAAAACCACTCATAGGCGTAACTATGAGTGCGGCTACTAGCAACTCTCCTGGGATATCTCGATCCGGCCATCCTTAATCTTATCTCTAGCCAACATACTAACTCCCGAAGGAGTTGCAACAGATAACTCAAAACCTAGAGGTTCTAGTCTTAACTTAGCATGCTCGACCAAACAACACAGATACAAATGAATGCGTAGAACTGAATCAAACAAGACAAATGCGCAGTGATCTAAAACAAGAAGCGTACTACCTTACCATACGGCATCCGTGCGCTCGGCCTCTGACGGTCGTAGCAAACACTCGACCTCGCCGCTGCTGGCCGGTTGAGCCGCCATAGTTGGCCGATCACAAAAACGGGCCATGTGCCCCTCTCTACCACAACGGTAGCACAATCTAGGTCCAGGTGACAAGCTCCGGCGTGGACTTTCCCACAAGTAGCACAAGCGGAAATCGCACAGGTCCTCCTCTGCTGCTTCGGGCTGAAACGGATTGGAGCTCTCCGCCGGTCTCTGTTCGAATCGCCCTTGGCGGCGCCGCCGCCTCCCGAAAGTCAAACTTCCTCTTACGCCCCACAACTTCTTTGGGACAGACGCCAACAGAGCGGCAACAACCCGCTCAAGCAGGATACTTCCCATTATAGATTGTGGCTAATCGGGACAGCCTCTAGCATAAGTGTTAGGGGCACCGAGCCTGACATCTCGGAAACACCACTGCCTCAATCCGAGATATGAACTTCCGAATCTTCACTCGGGGTGGCAATCAACCGAGGAGCAAAATATCCATACTCAGAGAACTTGCGCTCATATTCCTCAATGGAATCGTAACCTGCTTGTGTTCGGAAGAGCTCCACCATCTTCTCCCGAGCCTCATCGATGAACTTTACCTTGAACTCACCCTTGAAGAACTCCCAAGTAGCGGGTGGAGACCCACCGGTCTCTCGCTCAAGGTGGACTCCCACCACCATCTCGCTGTGCCTCCTAGCACATGAGCCGCACATCTCGGCCTCTGAATATCGGGGCACACCATGATCGGGAAGGTGTACTCCAAATGGGCGATCCACACAGCCGCCGCTAACGCATCACCGGTGGCATCAAACTTCTCGAGCTTCCACTTCACAAAATCCTTCACCACCTACCCAATTCCTCGGCACCCTCGCCATATCTCGCCTCGGGGCTACTTGCTCTGTGGAGCCGGAGGAGCTCTTGAGCTCTCTTTGAACCAATCGAGTCACCGCTCGATCCGGGCTCGGGACTCTTCCCGCTGCCCACGCCAACAAGGCACAGGTCTCTCGCCTCTGGTCACTCAACATGCGACCATAAAAGCCCTCATAGACTCAAAGAACTCTGCTCCGGGAGCGCCTCACGGCGCTTCGATCGCCTCAACGCCCGCTCTAGGCGTAACGAGGAGGCTGCTTTGGTGGAATGCCATCGATGTCGGCTTGGGACGATGTCCCTGCGATGTCGAGATCCGATCCACGATACCTCGACACGCTCTCGAACCTCCTCTCCCGATGCGGGTGGTATCGCATCTTTGGCGATCTACATCCAAACCAACAACGAATCAAAACTCGTTTCACACCATTCCACAACACCAAACAAGGCATACACTAGATGATAGGTATTGTAAGTTCTTAACCCTTTTCCTTTCTAAAACAATAAATCTAGGCGTACTGATGATGGTATGAGAGTCTTGATGATCATGGAAAACGACCTACAACAAAAGGTCGATCTGCCAGAATCTATGACTCGAGCTCGATACCAATCAGTAAAGACCCGACCCAAAAGGGGCTCTAAATGGGCCTTTACCCCAATGCATGTAGTGAAAATAAAAGACATTATGAAAAATACATTTTGATTCCAAGTAAAAATGAAACATTCAACAACCAAAACATACATTTCTAAAAGCACACTCATCGTAGATTTATTTAAACCATTAAAACAATCCACAAGTACCAATATGCTGGAATCCATAAAACGTAAGAAAACATCCTCGGGGCTCTGTGCCCGTCTACATGCATTCGGGGAAATAATAAAAGTGAAGAGTCATGATAATTAAAATAAATAATCGAGAGATGACAAGAGGTTCCATGATCATAGCTCCTCCTTCACCATCCTGTCTCCCCTTGATTACTCGTGGAAAACCACGAGAATAAGGGTGAGTAACGAATTACCCAAAGTAAGAATCCCCAACCGGGGTACAATACGATATACATGATCATCTAGAAGAATGTATGCAAGCTATGAGAACAAACACAGAGCGGAGCACATAGCTAAGTCCACACTTGGACCTCGGATGCCATCTCGGGTCTTAGTCCGGAAAATACCACAACACACTAAACGCGCTATACGGGAACAAGTCCCGGCCTCGGCTGTCTCTCGCCGATCACGAAAGGTGCACTGCTCAAGATCCCGAGGAGCTCTCCAATCGGCGCGCGTAATGAGCGTAAGCGCGCACCGCATGCTACCGCAAACTCGGGGTGCCGGTCTAGTGGCAAGTCGCCCGTGTTCGATCACCATGCCTAACTAAATCTACGGATCGGTGTCACCGACATAGGGGTGTGAGACACGGACACGTGAACTATGTCGGCTGTACCACCGCACTTTGAGGCTAAGGAACCGGCCGTGGTAGGCTTACACCGTGAAGCGGTCCTTGCCCTAACAGTGGCAATCAAGGGCTACGGCCGAACACGCCGAGGACGTGTCGATCGCCGGGGCGAGGCAATGCCAAGTCATCATCCCGACCGTTGGGGCATTTAACGATCGCCACCCTCACCCAAGATTGCGGGGGCCTACCGGTTGGGATAGCTAATCCCTCACGGGGTCCAAGGACGGAGAATCGTCTCGAACGTCCTTGCCATAGATGCAAGATACTTTATGCATCCGCCCGGATGATTCTATCTACCTCAATTCTAAAACTTAACAATAATAACGATTCAATCAATGCGGTCCAATACGTGCTCATCGGATACAAAGAACCTAGCATGATACTACGAAGCAAGAATAGATATCGAACATGCTAGAATAGAACAACCTAGCATGGGCTAACATGAGAAACAATACAAGAGATCATGCCATCGAGAATTGAACAGAGCACCTAGAGATAAACATGCTAGTAATCATACACAGGCATACAACAACAATCACAAATATACACGAGGTCCACACAACCCCTGTAAGAAAAATCCTTACCTTGGTCGGAAGACTTCTACACACAAATCCTAAGTCATGGAACAATCCCGAGCTAGCGGCGGGAACCTAGCAAACCAACAATAATCAGCATCTAAAATATCTAAACAACAATAGAACGAAAGAAGCTCACTGGGGAACTCACGCGCGCGACGACCACGAGCTTGGGGCCAGCCGCAGCCGCCTCGGCGGCAAGGCTGGCGCGGCTGTGCTACCGGCACGGCGAGGACACGCTACGGCTGCTATGGCCGCACTGCAGCGAGGACACGCGCGCGCGGGCGAAGCGCTCGGCGAGCGCGCGGGCAAGCGGCTCGGCAAGCGGACACGGCGTCGGGCGTGCGAGCGACGGCCGGACGCGCCGGCGCTGGCGAGGACCCTCTGGCGTCGCGGCGATCGGGCGATCTGGCTGGGGCGAACAGCGAGAGGCTGGGGACTGGCGAGTGCAGGCGTCGCGGCGGGGTGCTCGACCGATCCGGGCGTCGCGGCGGTGGCTCGACCGACCGATGGGCGTCGCGAGATGTAGCGCTCGACCGATCTGGGCGTCTGAGTGGGGCCGGGATGATGGTTTGCCTCTCTACTGGGTGCGCACACACACACACACACACAACCCCTTTTTCTTACATTCGGCCAACAAACACCCAAATGAGAAGATGAAGAAGACGAAGACTTACCCTAATGATGATGATCGAACCCAAGGAGATGCAAGGATGAAGAACTCGGCAAGGCTATGGAGATGGAGAGCTTGGGCGGCCAAGAGGTGTTTTTGGAGAAGGAGATGAAATAACCTATTTCTATTTCATTTAACCAAATGCACCAAAACTCCAAAATCCAAGGTTAACTAAGATGTGATGCGAAAGAGTAACAAGAGCACCTAATGGCTCAAATGGCACACCTCTCTACAAAGCTTCCCAGAGACCCGGTTCAAACCCCTACATTGAGACAAATTCCTTTATTTTTACTTTTGCAACAAACCTTGCTCAAACCAAACCACAAACCCCTCCAAAAACCTACATAAAACCATCCAATAATTTTAGTAACTGGAAAAGACACAAACGACCCTGACGGCCCGACCAAATTACCAAATTACCCCTAGGGCATACCTGGAAGACCGGGAAGAAAAACCTGGGTCGTTACATTTTCTGTGTTCTGGGAGAAGTTTTGTGCCCGCGCTTTTGGGTCTGAGTTCTTTGCAGATTGTCCAAAGAAGCAGTGTAAAAGATTAGAGCTCGTTTGTGTTAGCTCAGAGCAGGCATAAGAGGTACGCCGATGTACGACGTCGAGTTTTAGAGTTTGAGGTTGGACAGTGCGTGTTTTTAAGGTTGCACCAATGTGAGGTGTGTTGAGGTTTGGTAAGCGAGGGAAGTGGAGTCCTCTGAGATGCTTGAGAGGATTGGCAGAGTTGCATATTGGTTAGCCTTTTCTCCGTTTATGTCAGCTGTGCACAGTGTTTTCATGTATCGATGTTGAGGCAGTATGTGCCGGACCCATCGCTCATTGTGGACTTTGAGCCTTTGCAGCTGAGTGAGGTCTGAGCTTCGAGCGGAAGCCTGTGAGTATTCCTGCCTTTGAGTCTAAGACGTTGCGTAATCGTGAGATCCGTTTGGTAAAAGTTTAGTGGAGGAGTTTGAGTTCTGAAGAAGCCGCTCTTGAGCGAGGAGGACGAGATGAGATTGCAGTATCCTGAGCTGTTTCAGTGTTCAGGACTTTCGAGGACAAAAGTCAAAAAAAGGAGGAAATATTGTAACGGCCCAGGTTTTCATCCCGGACTTCCAGGTATGCCCTAGGGTTATTTTGGTAATTTGGTCGGGCCGTTAGGGCCGTTTATGTCTTTTTCAGTTGTTAAAATTATTGGATGGACTTAAGTAGGATTTTGATGCTTTGTGGATGTATTTGGGCATGGTAAGATGCAAAAGAAAAATTGAGAATTAAGTGTAGCAGTTGGGTTTCGAACCCAGATGGTCTGGGAGTTTAGTTGTGTGTCCTTGCTAGTTGAGGCACAAGGTGATCTTGTTACTCTTTTCGCGGCATATCTTGGTTAGCCTTGAGTCCTTTGGGTTTTGGTGCATTTGATTAAATGAAAGGAAATTAGGTTTTTTTGTGTTTTCTTCTCCAAATCACCTTGGCCGCCCAAGCATGTCTCCCCCAAGCTTCAAGCGGAGTTTCATCTCCCCGAGCAGCCCTTTGATCGAGTGTCATCCTGGGTAAGAGTTCTCTTCCTCTTCTCCTTCTTTGTTTGGTGTATTCTTGCTGGTATGGAGAAGAAGAGGTGAGCCTTGGTGTTGTCTGACCACCGAGCAGCGAGCGACCGCCCGCCAGCACGCCCAGCCAGCCAAGATCGCGGCTGCCGCCGACGCCCAAACCGCGCCCAGCGCCCCCATGCCCGTCGCAATCCCATGGCCCGCGAGCCCGTCGCCATCCTCGCCGCCGCCGTCGCCGCCAGTACAGCCCCTGTCGCCCATCTCACACCATCAGCTCCAAGAATAATGGCCCACTGTGCAAACTGTCCGTCACTCACGCCAACCGTGCCGCGTGAGTTGCTCACGAGCCGAGCCCTATTTATTTTATTATATTTAGGCCTATGGATTGTGATTATTGTTGTGTTTGTTAGGATCTCGTTAGCTAGTTCGGGATCGATCGCAACTTAGGATTCTTGTGTGTAGTTGCCTCCCGACCAAGGTAAGGATTTCTTACCAGACTTGTGTGGGCCCTGCGATGTATTATATGATTGTTGTGTGTATGCTTGTTTGTTTTTATTAGCATGTATAGTGATAGGTGATCTGTTCTGGTTTCCCAACTGGCATGATTTCTTACATTGTTTCTCATGTTAGTCCATGCTATGTTGTTCCGTTCTGGCATGCTCGTATCGTTTCTTGCTTCGTAGTATCATGCTAGGTTTGTTGCATCTATTGAGCACGTATTGGATTGTTTGATGTTGCTATTATAGTTTAGAGTTCAGATAGGAAGCATCATCCGGGCCAGGATGCATAAAGCACCTTGCATCCACGGCAGGGACGTACGAGGCGAGATTCAGTCCACGGACCCGTTAGGGTTTAGCTAACCCTAACGGTAGGCCCTGCAATCTTGGGTGAGGGTGGCAGACTGTTAAATGCCCCAACGGTCGGGATGATGACATGGCATTGCCTTGTCCCCGGCGATCGGCACGTCCTCGGCGTGTTCGGCGGTAGAGCTCTGATTGCCACTGTTAGGGCAAGGATGCGCTTCACGGTGTAAGCCTACCACGACCGGTTCCTTAGCCTCAAAGCGGTGGTTCAGTGACATAGTTCATGTGTCCAGGTCTCACACTCCTATGTCAGTGACACCGATCCAGAGATTTAGTTAGGCATGGTGACTGGACCTGGGCAGCTTGCCACTAAACCCGGCTCCCCCCACGGTTTGCGGTAGCATGCGGTGCGCGCATACGCTCATTATAGCGCCGACTGGAGAGCTCCTCGGGATTGTGAGCCAGTGCACCTTTCGTATCGATGCGATGATGCGGTGAGGCCGAGACTTGTTTCTCGTATAGGATCGTTTTATGAGGTGGATTATTCTGGAGTAAGACCCTGAGATGGCATCCGAAGTTTATGTGTGGACTTAAGCTATGTGCTCTCTTCTGTGTTTATATTCATAGCTTGCATACCTTTCTGCTAGATGACCATGTATATTGTATTGTACCCCGGTTGGGGATTCTTACTGAGTAATTCGTTACTCACCCTTATTTTGTGGTTTTCCACAGGTAACCATGGTGCGAGACAGGATGGCTGAAGGAGGAGCTGTGATCATGGAAACCTGTTGTTTCGAACTCTGAGTCTTGTATTTATGTTTTTATGTTTTAAATGTTCTCTGAATGCATGTAGGTTGGCACGGAGCCCTTAGGTTGTTTTCTGGTCGTTACCCAGATTCTGACACTGATGTAAACCATTTCTGGATTTGAATGTGAATTAAATCTCTAATCATAGTACATTTTAAATTGTATTTAGCTTGGAACAGGTACTTGGAAACAGGGACAGGTTCCTACGTTTTGTTCTTGTTTTGAATGGATGTTTTATTGTATTTTGTTTTAATTAGAATCTGGCATTCAACCTTGCATATTATTTTATAAGTTTTAAAGCATGCATTGAGGTAAAGGCCTATTTTAGGACCCCATTTGGGTCGGGTCTTTACAGTACAATACGATAAAACTGGTCATCTAGTAGAAAGTATGCAAGCCATGAATATAAACACAGAAGAGATCACACAACTTAAATCCATTCATAAATCTCGGATGCCATCTCAGGGTCTTACTCCGGAAAACTACTACACGATACGATACTATACGAGAAACTAGTCCCGGCCTCAACCTTCCTACTGTCGATAAGAAAGGTGCACTGAACTCAAGATCCCGAGGAGCTCTCCAGTTGGCGCTGTAATGAGTGTAAGCGCACACCGCATGCTGCTGCAAACCAGGGGGGCAGGGTCTAGGCAAGCTGCCCTGGTCCAGTACGCATGCCTAACAAATCTCTGGATCGGTGTCACTGAACATAGTGGTGTGAGACCAGGACACTATGACTATGTCAGCCTGTACCACCGCACCTGAGGCTAAGGAACCGGCTGTGGTAGGCTTACACCAGGAACCTGGCCTTGCCCTATCAGGTGGCAATCAAGGGCTACGACCGACACGCTGAGGATGTGTCGGCTGTCGGGGACAAGGCAATGTGTAACGACCCAGGTTTTCATCCCGGCCTTCCAGGTATGCCCTAGGGGTATTTTAGTAATTTGGTCGGGCCGTCAGGACCGTTTATGTCTTTTTCCAGTTGCTAAAATTATTAGATGGATTTATGTAAGTTTTTGAGGCTTTGTGGATGTGTTTGGGCATGGGGAGATGCAAAAGGAAAATGGTGTGTTAAAAGTGTGTTTGGTGGGTTTCGAACCCAGGTGGTCTGAGAAGTCAGGTGGGTGGTGTGGCCAGTTGAGCTATTGAGAGCTCTTGTTGCTCCTTCCGGGTCATTTTATGGTTAGCCTTGGGTTTTGGAGTTTTGTTGTATTTGGTTAAAAGAGAAAGGAAGCTAGGTTTGCATTTCTTCTCCAACACCTCTCTTTGCCGCACAAGCCGACCTCCCAGCTAGCGAGATCCGCCCGCACCAAGCAGATCCACCGTCGCCTAACCGGCCGAAAGCAAAGACGCCCGGCCCGCACTGAACGGCTCGTCGCGCACCGCCTTGCCGCCGCAGACGCCGACCAGCCAATGCACGGATCCGGCCGAGGATCGCAGACGCTTATCGCCGCGCCAGTCGCAGCTCGAGGGAAGCCATCGCCGAGATCGCACGATGAGCCCGTCGCGCGCCAAAGAGCCGTTCGAATCTGCCGGCGGCATGCCCGAGCAACGCGTCGGTCACCTCACGCGCCGTCGCACACCAAAGCCCGATCCGTCCATCGCGCCCGATTCGCGCGAGCCCGCCGTCGCACGATTCGCCATACAGCAGCAGAATCGCCCGTGTCCGCGCTCCGCTTCGCTCTCGCGCGCTCGCCCGCTGCGCGACGCCGCTCGCTCGCTGCTCGGCCGCCGCGCCCCAAGCCCCGCGCGCGCCTTTCGCGTGTCGTGCTCCAGTACAGTGTCATTACAGCAGCCACGCCAGCGCCAGCGCGCCAGCCACAAACACCACCACCACCCGCACCGCCGGCCTTCGACTTCACCCAGTAAATCGTCGCCGCGTGTGTGAGTGCCCCGAGCCGAGCTGCTTGTTTTATTATATTTTAGGACTATGATGGTGATTTCTATTGTGTTTGTTAGGTTCTCGTTAGCTAGCTCGGGATCGATCGCAGCGTAGGATTTTGTGTGTAGTTGCCTCCGGCCAAGGTAAGGATTTCTTACCGGAGTTGTGTGGGCCTGCGGTATATTTGTGATTGTTGTTTTGTATGCACGTGTATGATTATTAGCATGTTTAGCCCTAGGTGCTCTGTTCAATTTCTGATCGCATGAACTCTTGTATTGTTTCTCATGTTAGCCCATGCTAGGTTGTTCCATTACGCATGTTCGATATCTGTTCTTGCTTCGTAGTATCATGCTAGGTTCCTTGTATCTGCTGAGCACGTATTGGACCGCATTGATTGATTTATTATTATTGCTATGGTTTAGAGTTCGTAGGTAGCATCATCCGGCCGATGCATAACGTAACTTGCATCCCCGCGAGGGACGTGCACGAGATGGTACTCGTCCACGATCCCGTTAGGGTTTAGCTAACCCTAACGGTGGCCCCCTGCAATCTTGGGTGAGGGTGGCAAATCGCTTATTGCCCCAACGGTCGGGATGATGACTTGGCATTGCCTCGTCCCGGCGCATCGCACGTCCTCGGCGTGTTCGGCGTAGCCCTTGATTGCCACCGATAGGGCAAGGACCGCTTCTGGTGTAAGCCTACCACGGCCGGTTCCTTAGCCTCAAAGCGGTGGTTCAGTGACATAGTTCACGTGTCGAGTCTCACACCCCTATGTCGGTGACACCGATCCGAGATTTAGTTAGGCATGGTGGTGAACACAGGCGGCTTGCCACTAGACCCGCACCCCGAGTTTGCGGTAGCATGCGGTGCGCGCGCTTACGCTCATTACAAATACCCGACCGGAGAGCTCCTCGGGATCTTGAGCTAGTGCACCTTTCGTATCGACGATGAAGCGGTGAGGCCGAGACTCGTTTCTCGTATAGGGCGTATTGTGTGGTGGATTTATTTCCGGACTAAGACCCTAAGTTGGCATCCGAGGTCCAAGTGTGGACTTAAGCTATGTGCTCTATTCTGTGTTTATACTCATAGCTTGCATACATTCTTCTAGATGATCATGTATATCGTATTGTACCCCGGTTGGGGATTCTTATTGAGTAATTCGTTACTCACCCTTATTCTGTGGTTTTCCACAGGTAACCAAGGGCGCGAGACAGGATGGTGAAGGAGGAGCTGTGATCATGGAATCCTGCTGTGTCATCTCGACTATTTTATTTTATCATGACTCTTGACTTTTTGTTATTTCCCCTGAATGCATGTAGACGGGCACAGAGCCTCAGGATGTTTTCTTACGTTTTATGGATTCCAGCATATTTGTACTTGTGGATTGTTTTAATGTTTTAAATAAATCTCTGATCAGAGTATGCTTTTAGAAATGTATGTTTTGGTTGTTGAATGTTTCTGTTTTTACTTGGAATCCGAAATGTGTTTTTCATAATGTCTTCTATTTTCAATACATGCATTGGGGTAAAGGCCATTTAGAGCCCCTTTTGGGTCGGGTCTTTACACAATGCCTCGTCATTTCCCCGACCATTGGGGCATTTAACAGTCCGCCACCCTCACCAAAGATTGCACTGGGCTGTCTTTAGGGTTAGCTAAACCCTAACGACAGATTAGGGACGGAGTACTGCCTCGCATGTCCCTGCCACGGATGCAAGTTACGTTATGCATCCTCGCCCGGATGATGCTACCTATCCGAACTCTAAGCTATAACAGATAACAACAAACAATCCAATACGTGCTCAGTAGAGACAATGAACCTAGCAGGATACTACGAAGCAAGAACAGATAACGAGCATGCCAGAACAAAACAACCTAGCATGGAACTAACATGAGAAACAACACGAGAATCATGCCAGTCGGAATTCAGAACATAGCACCTATCCACTAAACATGCTGATAAACATAAACAAGCACACAAACAGCAATCACAGAATATATCGCAGAGCCCACACAACTCCAGTAAGAAATCCTTACCTTGGTCGGAAGGCAACTACACACAAAGATCCTATGCTGCGATCGACCCCGAGCTAGCTATCGGGAACCTAACAAGCAACAAAAATTATCACAATCTATAGGCCTAAATATAATAAAACAAATAGGGCTCGGCTCGGGAGCAACTCACACGGCACGGCTGACACCCGGACTAGCAAGCTGCATGGGAGCTGGGTGCTGCTGGCGGGCTGATGTGGCAGGGCTGCATGCGCGGACACGGGCGCTGGGACGCCGAGTGCGTTCTTTGGGCGTCAGTGTGCGGTAGGGCTCGCGCGAGCGCTGGGGGCGGAGCTTCGGCCGGGCGCGTGGTTTGGAGCGCGACGACGGCGACGCGCGATCTGAGCGAGCGTCTGGCGGGCTGTTGGCGACGCGACACAGGCTGGGCTCCATGGCGCGCGAGCTGCTGCCTGATGCGAGGGGGTGTGCGACGCGACGGACAGGGGCACTAGGCGATGCGATCTTCTGCTCGGCTGGTGCGATGGGCGTCTGGGCTGCTTGGCTGCTGGTGCGACGGGCAGGGGCTTCTGCTCTCCTCTCGGCTGGCTGCATAAAACAACAAATCACACCTCTTCTTCACTCGGCCAGCAAGAACACCAAACGAAAGAAGAAGAAGGGATCGAGAACTCTTACCTGGGACAACTATCGATCGACGGAGCTTCTTGGGGAGAGAAGGGCACGACAAAGGCTAGAGAGAGGGCTTGAGCGGCTAGAGAGTTTGGAAGAACACAAAAAGAAGAAAACCTAAATTCCTCTTTATTTAATCAAATACACCAATATCCCATAAACCCAAAGCGAACCAAGACATACCGCAGAATGAGCATCAAAACAGCTTGCAGCACAACTGGCAACACTACCCAACTTGTAACAGCCCGGATTTTAGTTAAATTAAAATAAGGATTAAAGGATGATTTTGGAGGACTCAAACCCTCGGCCTCAAAGAGAGATGGGAGTTTGGAATTAATTAAGGAAAATAAATGCGCCAACTTGGGTTTGAAGGAGGAAAGCCTTGGGAAGGGAATTTTAGATTTCCAAGCTTATTTAATTTGAGGAAGAAGGAAAAAAAAAAAAAAAGGAAAAACACTCTCTCTCTCGCAAAACCCTAACCCTCTCGCCCAACACCCACGCCGCGACGCCATCGCTGCGCGCACCAAGCTCGCCGCCCTGCCACACCTTTACACACCGCCGCACGCCACGCGCCGCCATGCGCACCGCACCGAGCCATCGCCACCCAGACATCGCGTCGAGCGAGCAGCCGCCGCCGCCGCCCCAAGATGCGCCCAGCCACGCCGCCGCCGCCGCCGCCGTGCGCCCAGCGCCGCCGCCGCCGCCTGCCGTCGCCCCAACGCACCACCCGCATCGCCTGTCCGCGCGCGCAAGCGCAGACGCAAAGACAGCGCACCACCACGCATCGCCACGTCGCGCGCTGCAGACGATACCCAGCGCCCGACTGCGTCGCTCCGCTCGCCGCCGCGCCCGTCCAGCGTGTCGCTCGTTCGCGCGCCCGGCCTTACCGCCAGTCGTCGCCGCCGCGCCGCCATCGACGCCTTGATAAGGCGCGCCCCCCGCGTGTCGGCTTTGCCTGCCGCTGCGCGCGCGCAGCGCCAGCGCCCTGCGCCACGCGCGCCAAAGTCCCGCCCTTGCTAGCTGCCGCTAGCGAGGCGTGTGCCTTCTCGGTTAGTAAATTCCCGAGCCTCCACCCTATGGACTTCCCGATTTTAGATCTTTGTTTATTAATTAGGATATTTTATTACTTGCCTAGGTTGTCGGGTGCGCTTAGAAGCTCGAGAGTCATCCGTTGATCGTTGATTCTATTCACTTCCGGTAAGGACTTCTTCACCGGGGTTGTGTGGACCTGCGAATACTTTGATAGCATGCTATGTGTTGTGTATGTATGAAACGCTAGTGGATAGGTTGCTTGTTCTTTCTTGTTTTCGGATGGTTTTGCGCTTGTGATTCCCGATATCCCATTAGTTTCATGCTAGGGGTTAAATTGTCTCGGCATAACCGTGACCACGTTATCTGTTAGTGCCATGCTAGGAATTGGTATAGTGTAAGAGATTGTAGGGGAGTAATCTGGTGCGTCCGGCTCGGGTAAGACCCCGATGGACATCAACGAGTTGGAGGTGTAAGACCCGATGGGCATCCTAGGTGTATAAGACCCCGATGGGCATCACCGATGCCGAGGTGTAAGACCCGATGGGCATCCTAGGTGTATAAGACCCGATGGGCATCACCGAGTTGGAGGTGTAAGACCCGATGGGCATCCTAGGTGTATAAGACCCCGATGGGCATCAGCGATGCGGAGGTGTAAGACCCGATGGGCATCCTAGGTGTATAAGACCCGATGGGCATCACCGAGTTGGAGGTGTAAGACCCGATGGGCATCCTAGGTGTATAAGACCCGATGGGCATCAGCGATGCGGAGGTGTAAGACCCGATGGGCATCCTAGGTGTATAAGACCCCGATGGGCATCACTGAGTTGGAGGAGTAAGACCCCGATGGGCATCCTAGGTGTATAAGTCCCCGATGGGCATCACTGAGTTGGAGGTGTAAGACCCTGATGGGCATCCTAGGTGTATAAGTCCCCGATGGGCAACACTGAGTCCTAGGTTGTGAAAGGCTCGAAGGACACCCAGGTGTGGGACCTAGGGTAGCTGATAGTTGTAAGCCTCGAATAGGCAAGCCCCAAGAGTGACGTTCTGTTAACCCATCTGTTTGCTCTGAGTCTTTGCATGGTTGCATGTCCGTGTGCTAAATGATATGTTTTAAGTATTGTACCCGGTTGGGGATTCTTCTTGAGTAACTCGTTGCTCACCCTTATTTTCTGTGGTTTTCCACCAGGTAACTTGGGACATCGGCAGGATGGCTAGGAGGAGGCTGCTGGATGATCATGGATAGCTGGCTCTGGGATGCATGTTCTTTTATTGTTTTCTTATGATTTAGCATGTAGTGGGACTTGAGTCCCTAGGAAAAGTACTCAAAAACCTATTTTGTGTTTCTCGTACCGTTTCCCTTGATTTGTTTTTAAGAAAGTACTGATCAGTCATCTACCTGTTTATTTTAAATGGAATTATATTTTACTTGTTTTTAATGTACTTACTTCAAGGATTTAAATTTCAAACTCTGAATGACGTTTTACATTCCTAGGCATGCATGCTAAGTAAGGATCTAGGTTAGAGACCGCTTCTTTTGGGTTGGGTCCTTACAGTTGGTATCAGAGCCCAGAGTTATAGGTTACGTGAGATCGACTGCAGCTTGTAGGTTGTTTTCCATGATCATCAGCGCTCACGCCCACCATCGGTATGTCCAAAGTTTAAGGTTAAGGGTTAAGAATTACAATACCATTTGCACCTTGCATGTATATGACTTGTTGTTGAGGAGCGAGGAAACCGGTTCGACTCATTGTTCGGTTGAGTGTAGATTGTCGTTATGCGATCCACTCGTAGAGGCGGGAGGGCTCGAGGCCGACCAGCCAGGGCATTCGTATTGATTCCGACACGGGAGGGACGTCGTCCCAAGCGATCTTGATGTTAGGCCGCCTCTGAGCCCTTCTCTTGTGTTGCCCTGAGGAGGGCGTGAGGCAACTTCGGCCTCGGGAGGCTGCACCGGAGTTGCTTTTGTGGAGTCCATGAGGGCTCTTATGGTTGGGTTCTTTGTCGACCGGAGGGGCCGAGCGAGGGTCGAGACGCAGCTCTGTTAGCTGCACGCAGAGGAGGAGTCTCGGATTCGGATAGAGCAAATGGTGGCCGAGTTAGTTCAAAGAGAGGACCGCCGTGCCACCACCGATCGCTTCGCTTGACAAGAGGAGCCAATTGTGACGAGGCCGTTGTGGCGGAAGGTGCCGAGGATTTGGGCAAGTGGCTAAAAGATTTCGTCAAATGGAAGCCGGAGAAGTTTAGTGCCCCGGAGAACCACCGTGGCGGCCAGTGGATTGCCGAGCTAGAGTATACTTTTATGGTAATGGCTTGTCTGAGGTGCAATGAGCTCGATGTGCGACTCATGCGTTAGCCGGAATAGCTAAGTGGTGGTGGGATTCCACCTTGAGTGAGAGAGCCGGTGGGTCTCTCCCCCCACAGGAATTCTTCAAGGCGGAGTTCAAGGCAAAATTTATCGGTGAAGAAGCCCAAGAAAGATGATTGAGCTATTTTCGAACCTTAGCGAGGGTCCACCCAATCGAGGTGTATGAGAGGAAGTTTTCGGAGTATGGGTACTTCGCACCGCAGTTGATCGCTACCCCTGAGCTGAAGATCAGGAAGTTTATTGCGGGTCTGAGGCAGGGAGTGTCTCAGGATGTTAGGGCACAGGCCCCAGAGACTTTTGCCAAGGCAGTGCAGTTGGCAACTATTTATGATGGGAAGTATCCTCCAGAGCGAGTTGTTAGTCTTGTGGTGCGAAAGGCCCCAGTGTACTCGGGTCGGCGTAAGTTTGACGCAGTGGTAATGGACATGGAGGCGGTCGGCGCCGTCGAATACTTATCATGGCGAGAGACCGGCCACCGGATCGTAATCGCGATCGGCCTCGCCAGCAGGCGTAGGGAGGCCGCCACCGTATTGTAGACCACGTGGTAAACGACATTGGGGGCCTTGTGGTGGTAACCCTAGAGCTTGCTATAAGCGTGGTAAGGAGGGACATCGGGCCCGACATTGCAACGAGCGGTGGTGGTGGCACAGCCAGGCTCGTGAAAGATAGGGGAAGAGTATATGCTACGACTCGCCAGAGGCCGAGAGAGCCGACCATGCGAGGGCGTGTGCGCTCCTAGTTCTTGATCACCTCGCCTTTGTGTTGTTTGATTCGGGTTCCACCCATTCTTTTGTTTCTGCTGCTTTTCTTGGCGTGCTTGCATGAATTTAGAGCCTCTAGGTTTTGAGTTATCCGTCGCTACTCCTCTGGGAACTAGTATCTTTGCTAGCTGTAAGGTAAGGGATGGTCGGATACAGTGTCCGACCAGGACTCTGCAGATTACCCTCATAGTGTTAGCTATGAGCGGTTTTGATGTGATCCTCGGCATGGATTGGTTAGGCGATAACCACGCTATGATTGGTATGTCGTTGTAAGGAGGTGGTGTTCGGGCCGCCGGTAGGCCTAGCTTTAAATTTCGGGGCACCCAGAGTGGGGTGTGTCCGCCGGTGATTCGGCGATTAAAGCTCACCGTTTGTTAGCTCGAGGAGCTTGGGGTTTCTTAGCTAAGTTGACCGGCGAGAACCGTGACCAATTATCTGTCGGCGGTGCCCATAGTGCAAGAGTTTGCGGATGTTTTCTGAAGAGTTGCACGGCTGCCGCGCCAAGAGAGAGTGGATTTCTCAATAGAGCTTGGCGGGGACTCGCCCTATCTCAAAGCTCCTTATCGTATGGCGCCGGCAGAATCGAAAGAGTTAAAAGAAGCAGTGCGAGGAGTTCTTTGGGCGGAGGATTTATTCTGCCAAGTGTGTTGTAACGGCCCGTGTTTCGTCCCATCTTCCCGGTATGCCCTAGGGGTATTTTAGTAATTTGGTCGGGCGTCGGGGCGTTTTATATACTTTCGATTACTAAAATTATTGGATGGTTTTATGTAGGTTTTTGGAGGGGTTTGTGGTTTGGTTTGAGCAAGGTTTGATGCAAAAGTAAAAATAAAGGAATTTGTCTTTGCAGGGGGGTTTGAACCCGGTCTCTGGGAAGCTTGTAGAGATGTGTGCCAATTGAGCCATTAGGTGCTCTTGTTGCTCTTTACGCATCACATCTTAGTTAACCTTGGATCTTTGGTGTTTGGTGCATTTGGTTAAATGAAATAGAAATTAGGTTTGTTGTGTTTTCTTCTCCAAAGAGTTGTGGCCGCCCAAGCTTTCTCCCAAGCTCTCCTTGCCGATTCTTCATCCTTGCAGGCTCCCTTGGATCGTTCATCATCATTCCGGTAAGTCTTCATCCTCTTCATTTTCTCGATTGGGTGTTCTTGTTGGCGAAGGTAAGGAGAAGAGCTTGTGTGTGTGTGTGTTGTAGCGGTGCCCGGCATGCCCAGATCTGCCAGCCAGAAGAAGCCCGAGCCGCCCGGATCGCCCAGCGGCAAGCCCAGATCGCCGAGTCGCCAGCTCCATCGCCCCTGCGGTGCCATCGAGCGGCTGTCGCTCGCCAGGCCAAAGCGAGCCTTTCGAGCGGCCCTATCGCGGCCAGCAGACGCTTCGAGCGGCCCACTGCCGCGGCCAATGACGCGCCAGAGCGGCCCACATCGCGGCCAGCCAGTCGCCACTGAGGAGCCCTGCGAGCCCCGGCGAAATCGCGCGTCGTCGGCGCTCGTCGCTGCAGCGCGCGCCGTCGTCGCAGCCAGCGCCGCGCGCGTCCGTCCGCTTCCGGCTTGTCGCGCGCGCGCTGCGCCTCGCCCTGCCTCCCTCTGCGCCCGTCGGCGCCCGGTGTGCGGTCCTGCCGCCATCCAGCCCCTCTGCGCCCGTCGGCGCCAGTTTCCAAGCCAGCCGTCTTTGCTGCCGTCCGCGTGTCGATCGTGCCGTGTGAGTGCCCTGAGCCGAGCACCTTGTTTTATTATATTTTTAGGGCTATAATTGTGATTTCTATTGTGTTTGTTAGGTTCTCGTTAGCTAGCTCGGGATCGATCGCGGCGTAGGATTTTGTGTGTAGTTGCCTCCGGCCAAGGTAAGGATTTCTTCTACGAGTTGTGTGGGCCTGCGGTATATTTGTGATTGTTGTTTTGTATGCACGTGTATGATTACTAGCATGTTTAGCCCTAGGTGCTCTGTTGCAATTCTGATGGCATGAACTCTTGTATTGTTTCTCATGTTAGCCCATGCTAGGTTGTTCCATTCGGCATGTTCGATATCTGTCTTGCTTCGTAGTATCATGCTAGGTTCCTTGTATCTGTTGAGCACGTATTGGATGCATTGATTGAATCGTTATTATTGTTAAGGTTTAGAATTCGGTGTAGATAGCATCATCCGGCCCGATGCATAAAGTATCTTGCATCTATGGCAAGGGCGATTGAGACAGTTCTCAGTCCTTGGACCGTGAGGGATTAGCTATCCCAACCGGTAGGCCACGCAATCTTGGGTGAGGGTGGTAGTCTAAGCGATGCCCCAGCGGTCGGGACGATGACTTGGCAACGCCTAGTCCCACGGCGGCCGCACGTCCTCGGCGTGTTCGGCGGAGCCCTTGATTGCCACTGTTAAGGTAAGGGCGGCTTCTGGTGTAAGCCTACCATGACCCGTTCCTTAGCCTCAGTGCGGTGGTACAGTGACATAGTTCACGCGTCCGTGTCTCACACCCCTATGTCGGTGACACCGATCCGGAGATTTAGTTAGGCGTGGTATCCGGATATGGGCGGCTTGCCACTGGACCCGGCACCCCCATAGTGCAGTAGAAGCACGCGGTGCATCCTTACGCTCATTACAGGCGCCGGCCGGAGAGCTCCTCGGGATCTTGAGCTAGTGCACCTTTCGTATCGGCGATGAGTCGTCGGTGAGGCCGGACTTGTTCCGTATAAGCGCGTTTAGTGTGTTGTGGTATTTCCGACTAAGACCACGAGTTGGCATCCGAGGTCCAAGTGTGGACTTAAGCTATGTGCTCTATTACGTGTTTGTACTCATAGCTTGCATACATTCTTCTAGATGATCATGTATATCGTATTGTACCCGGTTGAGGATTCTTCTTGAGTAATTCGTTACTCACCCTTATTCTGTGGTTTTCCACGGTAACCAAGCGCGAGACAGGATGGTGAAGGAGGAGCTGTGATCATGGAATCCTGCTTTGTCATCTCACGATTATTTTATTTTATCATGACTCTTGACTTTTGTTATTTCCCACTGAATGCATGTAGGCGGGCACAGAGCCCCGGGATGCTTTCTTACGTTTTATGGATTCCAAGCATATTTGTACTTGTGGATTGTTTTAATGGTTTAAATAAATCTCTGATCGTGAGTATGCTTTTAGAAATGTATGTTTTGGTTGTTGAATGTTTCTGTTTTTACTTGGGATCCGAAATGTATTTTTCATAATGTCTTTTATTTTCACTACATGCATTGGGGTAAAGGCCCATTTAGAGCCCCTTTTGGGTCGGGTCTTTACATGTGTCCTCGTGGGGAGCACCGTCTTTGTTTGTTAAGAAAAAGGATGGCTCGATGCGTCTATGCATCGATTACGGAACCGAACAAGGTAACCATTAAGAACAAGTATCCATTGCCTCGTATCGATGACTGTTTGACCAGCTCGGGGAGCTTGTGTGTTTTCGAAGATTGACTTGAGGTCGGGCTACCACGATTGAGAATTCGGGATGCGAGATATTCCCAAGACAGCGTTCGAGTCGAGGTATGGGCATTATGAGTTCGTAGTCATGTCTTCGGATGTGAACGCCCCAGTGCATTCATGGACATGATGGGCCAGAGTGTTCAAGGCGTTCTTGGACCGCTTTGTCATCGTGTTCATAGACGACATTCTTGTGTACTCCAAGTCTAAGGAGGACCATGCCTCGCACCTAAGGCAGATTTTGGCGGCCTTGCGCGAAACAAGCTCTATGCGAAGTTCTCAAAGTGTGACTTTTGGCTCGAGGCGGTAGCTTTTAAGGACACGTTGTGTCTAAGGAGGGAGTGGGCATGGACCCTTCAAAGGTAGAGGCCGTTAGTTCGTGGGCGGACCGACGATCGTATGCCGAGATCCGTAGCTTTACGGTGCGGCTGGATATTACCGCGCCGTTCAAAATTTTTCCGCTATAGCCGCCCGCTTACTCGATTGACGAGGAAAGGTGTTGATTTCGTTTGGGATAGGAAGTGCGATGAGAGTTTTGCTAAGCTAAAGAGCGGTTTGACGTCTGCCTCGTGTTGGCGATTCGGAGGAACGGGGTTTCGTGGTGTCTGATGATGCCAGCAAGTTTGGTTTGGGTTGCGTTTTGATGCAACACGGTAAGGTGATAGCATACGCTTCGAGCGATTGAAACCGCCTTGCGCGAATTACCCGACTCATGATATGGAGTTGGCGTGGTCGTCTTTGCACTTAAGATTTGGAGGCACTACTTGTATGGGGAAAAGATTCAGATTTTCTCGGATCACCAAAGCCTCAAGTATTTCTTCACTCGAAGGACTGAACATGAGGCGAGGAGGTGGTTGGGCGTAAAAGGATTACGACAGAGATATTGTATCACCTTGGAAAGGCAAATGTTGTGGCGGATGCACTAAGTAGGAAGACCTCGCATCTAGCAACGTTGGCAAATCCCAAAAGTATCATAAGGAAAGACCTCGAGAGAGCGGAAATAGCGGTGATGTTAGGGGATGTTACTGCTGAGTAGCTCGATTGACCATCCACCTTCGGTAAGGCAAAGGATTATTGACGGCCAATTGAATGATCCTAGGTTGAAAAAGTTATGCGAGAGGGTCGGTGATGGTGACTTTGATTTTGAGATATTTGCGAGATGGTGGCTTGAGATATAAGGGTCGGCTATGTGTCCCAAAATCTGCCGGTATTCGTTCGGAATTGTTAATCGAGGCTCACACCTCGCCTTTTGCATGGCACCTGTGGGGTAACAAGATGTACCAAGATCTTAAGCAGACTTTTTGGTGGATGGGGATGAAGAGAGAGATTGCCCAGTTTGTCAGTCGGTGTCTCACTTGTCAGCAAGTGAAGGCGCCTAGGCAGAAACCAGCAGGGTTGCTACAGTCGCTCGGGGTGCCACAGTGGAAGTGGGAGGAAATTACCATGGATTTTATTTCAGGATTGCCCAGGACCCCTAGAGGATATGCACAGATTTGGGTGGTCGTTGATAGGTTGACTAAGTGTGCCCACTTCATTCCGGGCAGGATAAACTACACCGTGGAGCAGTGGGCACAGCTGTTCCTTGAGCAGATAGTGCGGTACCACGGAGTGCCGCTTAAAATTATCTCGGCCAGGATTCCCGGTTTACATCACGGTTTTGGAAGGCCTCAGAGGCGTGTGCGGCACAGAGTGCGGCTACAGACAGACCTTCCACCCACAGATCGATGGCGGTGGCGGGTAAATCGGATCTTAGAGGATATGTTGCGAGCTTGCGTGTTGGATTTCCACGGCGATTGGGACCAAAGATGCTTGTATTTGATGGAGTTCGCCTACAACAATAGTTTTCAGTCAACCATTCAGATGGCACCGTTTGAAGCATTGTATGGTAAGCGCTGCAGATCCCGATTCAGGAAGAGGTTGAGACGAGCGATATTGGGTCCAGAGTTGCTCCAGCTGACCAATGAGGCTGTCCCGAAGATCGAGCTCGAATGTTGACCGCATGCAGAGCGGCGGAAGAGCTACGCCGATGTCGAGCGTAGAGGTTGGAGTTTGAGATTGGCGGCCACGTGTTCCTTAAGGTGGCTCCGTCGTGGAGTTACGAGGTTTGGTAGGAAGGGAAGCCGAGCCCGGTGTTTGTCGGACCATTCGAGATCCTCGAGAGGATCGGGGCCGTAGCTTATCGGTTAGCATTGCCGCCCGACCTTGGGCTGCGCAGCGGTGCATGGTGTGTTCCATGTTTGATGCTCACCAAAGATATGTGCGAGACCCTTCGCATGTCATAGATTTGAGCCTTTGCAACTAAACCATGACTGAGCTTTGAGGAAAAGCCCATAAAGATCTTAGCATTTGAGAAGAAAGTCTTGAGGAACCGAGCTATTGATTTAGTGAAAGTGCAAGGCGGAATCAGAGAGTCGAGGAAGCTACTTGGGAGTTGGAAGGGGAGATGAGGAGTAACTACCCGGGTTGTTTTAGTGCGAAGAACTTCCGGGACGGAAGTCCTCAAGGAGGAGTATTGTAACAGCCGGATTTTAGTTAAATTAAAATAGGGATTAAAGGATGATTTTGGAGGACTCGAACCCTCGGCCTCAAAGAGAGATGGGAGTTTGGAATTAATTAAGGAAAATAAATGCGCCAACTTGGGTTTGAAGGAGGAAAGCCTTGGGAAGGGAATTTTAGATTTCCAAGCTTATTTAATTTGAGGAAGAAGGAAAACAAAAAAAAAGGAAAAACACTCTCTCACTCGCAAAACCCTAACCCTCTCGCCCAACACCCACGCCGCACGCCATCGCCACGCCGCGCAAGCGCGCCGGCCACCAACACCCCACACCGCCACGACGCTCGCCGCCATCACGCCGCACCGCACCGAGCCATCGCCAGCCCAGACCGCGTCGAGCAGCCAGCCCGCCCGTCGCCGCACTGTGCGCCCCAGCGCCGCCCGTCGCCGCACCGTGCGCCCAGGCGCCGCCGTCGCCGCCGTGTGCGCCCTAACGCACCACCCGCATCGCCTGTCCGGCCGCGCCGCACGACAAAGACACCAGCGCACCACCCGCGCCGCCTGTCGCCGCGCCCCTGCAGCGATACCCAGCGCCCGATGCGTCGCTCACTCGCCGCCCGCCGTCCCAGCGTGTCGCTCGTTCGCGCGCCAGGCCTCGCCGCCAGTCGCGCGCCGCCGCTTGTGCCGCCATCGAGCGCCTTGACGGCGCGCGCCCGCGTGTCAACTTTGCCTGCCGCGCGCGCGCGCGCGCCGGCCGCAGCGCCCTGCTGCCCAATGCGCCAGTCCTTCTTTGCTGCTGCTGGCCGAGACGTGTGCCTTCTCGGTTAGGTAAATTCCCGAGCCTCCACCCTATGGACTTCCCGATTTTAGATCTTTGTTTATTAATTAGGATATTTTATTACTTGCCTAGGTTGTCGGATGCGCTTAGAAGCTCGAGAGTCATCCGTTGATCGTTGATTCTATTCACTTCGGTAAGGACTTCTTCTGCAGGGGTTGTGTGGACCTGCGAATACTTTGATAGCATGCTATGTGTTGTGTATGTATGAAATCGCTAGTGGATAGGTTGCTTGTTCTTTCTTGTTTTCGATGGTTTTGCGCTTGTGATTCCCGATATCCTGTTAGTTTCATGCTGGGGTTAAATTGTCTCGGCATAACCGTGACCACGTTATCTGTTAGTGCCATGCTAGGAATTGGTATAGTGTAAGAGATTGTAGGGGTAATCCCAGTGCGTCCCGCTCGGGTAAGACCCCGATGGACATCTGGAGGTGTAAGACCCGATGGGCATCCTAGGTGTATAAGACCCGATGGGCATCAGCGAGTTGGAGGTGTAAGACCTCGATGGGCATCCTAGGTGTATAAGACCCGATGGGCATCACCGAGTTGGAGGTGTAAGACCCGATGGGCATCCTAGGTGTATAAGACCCGATGGGCATCACCGATGCGGAGGTGTAAGACCACAGATGGGCATCCTAGGTGTATAAGACCCGATGGGCATCACCGAGTTGGAGGTGTAAGACCCGATGGGCATCCTAGGTGTATAAGACCGGATGGGCATCACCGATGCGGAGGTGTAAGACCCGATGGGCATCCTAGGTGTATAAGACCCGATGGGCATCACCGAGTTGGAGGAGTAAGACCCCGATGGGCATCCTAGGTGTATAAGTCCCCGATGGGCATCACTGAGTTGGAGGTGTAAGACCCTGATGGGCATCCTAGGTGTATAAGTCCCCGATGGGCAACACTGAGTCCTAGGTTGTGAAAGGCTCGAAGGACACCCAGGTGTGGGACCTAGGGTAGCTGATAGTTGTAAGCCTCGAATAGGCAAGCCCCAAGAGTGACGTTACTGTTAACCCATCTGTTTGCTCACGAGTCTTTGCATGGTTGCATGTCCGTGTGCTAAATGATATGTTTTCGTATTGTACCCCTGGTTGGGGATTCTTCTTGAGTAACTCGTTGCTCACCCTTATTTTCTGTGGTTTTCCACCGTGTAACTTGGGACATCGGCGGGATGGCTAGGAGGAGGCTCTTTGGATGATCATGGATAGCTGGCTCTGGGATGCATGTTCTTTTATTGTTTTCTTATGATTTAGCATGTAGTGGGACTTGAGTCCCTAGGAAAAGTACTCAAAAACCTATTTTGTGTTTCTCGTACCGTTTCCCTTGATTTGTTTTTAAGAAAGTACTGATCAGTCATCTACCTGTTTATTTTAAATGGAATTATATTTTACTTGTTTTTAATGTACTTACTTCAAGGATTTAAATTTCAAACTCTGAATGACGTTTTACATTCCTAGGCATGCATGCTAAGTAAGGATCTAGGTTAGAGACCGCTTCTTTTGGGTCGGGTCCTTACACAACTGACCACCGAGGCAACCCGGGTTTGAAACCCAACATCTACACTTTTAATTCTCTAATTTTCTTTTGCATCTCTCCATGCCCAAACACATCCACAAAGCATCAAAACCCTACATAAGACCATCCAATAATTTTAACAACTGAAAATACAGAAACGGCCCTGACGGCTCGACCAAAATTACTAAAATACCCCTAGGGCATACCTGGAAGACCATGATGAAAACCTGGGCCATTACAAGCAATGGCAGAAAAGGCATTCCTATTTTAGACTCAGGAAAATATAGATCCGAGTTCGCCAATTTTGATTTCGCTTCCGCAGAGGTACCAGTGAATTGTCAATTAGAGGAGCAACCTTTATTTCATCTAAAAGAAGATATTTTGCTGGAAGAGATGACAGATTGGACGCAGTCTGTGAAAACCAGCGAACCTCTACAATCAGCTTGGAAGGAGAAGGGACTCAACTAGACGCTGTGTTTGAGCTAAACCATTTAAACGAACATATTTTAGATGAGCATGCAGTGGATGAGTTTGAAATGGAGCAAGTTCGAACTATGCCTTTGCCAATTGATGAAGGTTTGAGCGAAGATGAGATATCCATGGTTGAAGAGATATTGATAAAATATCTCTCTGGAGCGAATATGATCAAAACGAAAGATGAGCTAAATCTCGAAGACAAGCCCAAGGAAGATTCCTTCTCTAGAATTTTTCCAGACGATGAGTATTTAAGCGAAATTGAAAGAACAGAAGAGTCAAAAGTGGGCTGTGTCGCTAAAGCGAATTTCGATCAAGAACCTTGCGAAGAAGGAAAAGAATCCATTGTTGAAAATCTAATTGAAAGGCCTCAAGCTGAAGAAGTATCCAAGGAGAATTTGGCCACGCTTGAAATTCCTCCACCTCTAGGCCCTCAAAGATCGAATGTTCAAGGGGATGATGGAGCGAGCACTGATAATGTTATGGTGGAGCAATATCAAGCGAATGGCAAAATTCAAGCGAAACCCTTGACGATCGAAGGAGGCAATATGGTTCAATGTTCAAATCTCGAAAGTTTGTTCATGATCTCTATTATTATTAAGGGCGTTGAAGAAAAATCATATGAACTTCAGCCAAGGCTCAAGCAAGTCATCAAGGATGGGGCACCATAGAAGATTATTATTTGGCCTCTCGCTTAGTCATATATCGCTGGAGCAAAGGTATTATCTACTTTGATTTCTTAAACATTGCTCCACACCAGGTTAGTGAAGTTTCTCTTGTAAATATTTAATCTTTACTTGTTTTAATTTGCCTAGTTTTATTTTACGCTAGTTTTGTTTTTATTTCGCTAAACTGAGGGAATCATGTCGGAGTTTTGCCGTCGTTGAGATTCAATTTTGCAAGGGCGAAGTAAAGTCTACAAGTGGCTTCCTCGATTTGCTTACGCGTCTTAAACACGTGGCATTAATCGCTTGACTCGTTTTGACACGTGTCAGCCAAAAGTTCAATCTAACGGCCTGTGTTTCTCCATTCATCGATCGTCATTTCGCTTCCCGAGGCATTTGTTTGCCTTAATCCTTGCGTCCTTATAAATTTCACATTTTATTCTCATTCTCTCTTTTTCACGCTTCCGAATTTTCAAATTCTCTAAAGCTTCCTAGTTTTCGCTGAGAGTTTCGCAAAATCCAAAAGCCCTTTATCAAATTTTCAATTCCAAATTGCCTCGAGATCCTAAATCATTGTCGCTTCTGCCAAGAAGAGCGAAGAAACGAAGCTGAGTGTTCTCGCTGCGGTAAGACTTCGTCACAGGCATCAAGCGGAGCGGTACCCAGTTCCGCAGTATCGGAGACTTCTTCTGTGGTAGTCAGGCCAAAACTAGTGCAGAAGAAGATAGCGAAGTCGGGTGCAAGCTCTGCTTCGTCAGTGGTGCCCTCTGTGGGCAAAGGAAAAGCTTCGCTGAAGGAGAGCAGCTTAGCGAAGCAGCTAGAAGGAGCAAGCGCGAAGCTTGCTCAGGGGAAAGCCTTCACGCCAGCGAAGGTCAGTTTAGTCAAGTCTGTTGAGCTGCAGTGGAAGAAGCCGGTCGCATAGGATGCGGCCGAGGCGAAGGAGAGCCAAGAGCAATTGGCCATGAAGAGAAAAATGGTGGAATTGGAGGCTGAATTGGCTAAGGCCAGGGCTGAGCAGTAGGGATTGCTTGTAAGAGACCGACCCGAATGGGGCACTAAATGGGCCCTTACCCCAATGCATGCATTCAAAGTAAAGGACATTAAACAGACATGGTTTCGGATTCCAATTAAAACAAAACATTCAAAATAACCCCTTTAAAAACTAGACAATTTTCCTGGAACCTGTCCCTGTTTCCAAGCACCTGTTCCAAGATAAATACTTTTCCAAAGTATACTCCGATCGGAGATTTCTTAAAATCATTCAAAACATGTCTAAATACCATAATGCTGGAATCCACAAAAATATTCAGAAAACATCCTAGGGCTCCGTGCCCGGCTACATGCATTAAGGGGAAAATAAAATATAAAGAGTCATAACACAAAATCAGAGTTTGATGACTGAGCCCCATGATCACAGCTCCTCCTTCAGCCATCCTGTCTCACAACTTGGTTACTTGTGGAAAAACCACAATAATAAGGGTGAGTAACGAATTACTCAGTAAGAATCCCCAACCGGGGTACAATACGATATACATGGTCATCTCGATGAGCGTATGCAAGCTATGAGTATAAACACAGAATAGAGCACATAGCTTAGCCCACACTTGGGCCTCGGATGCCAACTCAGGGTCTTAGTCCGGAATAATATCACCACACAGTCCAATACATAAGTCGCCCTATACGAGAAACAAGTCCGGCCTCGGCACATCTCTCGTCGGCGAAAGGTACACCGGCTCAAGATCCCAAGGAGCTCTCGGTCGGCGTTGTAATGAGCGTAAGCATGCGGCGCCGCTCTCTGCAGACCATGGGGTGCCGGGTCTAGAGGCAAAATTGCCCATGTCCGATCCACCACTCCTAACTAATTCTTTGGATCGGTGTCAGCGACATAGGGGTGTGAGACACGGACACGTAAACTATGTCGGCTGAACCACCACACCGAGGCCAAGGAAGCGGGTCGTGGTAGGCTTACACCAGAAGCGCCCTTACCTTAACAGTGGCAATCGGGGGCTACGGCCGAACACGCCGAGGGCGTGCCCGATGCGCCGGGGCGAGGCAATGCCAAGTCATCATCCCGACCGTTGGGGAATTTAAAAGTCTGCCACCCTCACCCAAGATTGCGGGGCCAGCCGTTAGTGTTAGCTATTCCCTAACGGGATCAGGGCGGAGCTCCATCTCATACGTCCCTGTCGTGGATGCAAGGTTCATTATGCACCCAGCCCGGATGATGCAAGGTTCGTTATGCACCCGTCCCGGATGATGCTATCTACCTGCCACTCTAACCTGCCTTAGCAATCAGCAAACAATTCAATAAAATCCAATACGTGCTCAATAAGAATACAACGAGCCTAGCATGATACTACGAAGCATGGAACAGATACGAGCATGCCAGAAAGGAACAACCTAGCATGGATTAACATGAGAATTAATCAGGAAAATCATGCGAATCGGGAATTCAGAATAGAATACCTAGCTACACATGTCAATAAACACAAACAAGCAATCAATCAGCAATCGCATAATATATCGCAGGGTCCACACAACTCTCGTAAGAAATCCTTACCTTGGTCGGGGACGATCTGACACGAAAACCTAAATTGCCAATCAATCACAACAAAAATCACACAATCGGCTTAAATATAATAAAATAAACAAGGCTCAGCTCGGGAGCAACTCACGAGGCACGACGAACGCACGAACGAACCGATTGCACAAACGGGGCAGCAATGGGGCTAGCTGGGCGCGTGGCGCTGATCGCTGGCGCGCGGCGCCGGCGAGCGTCTGAGGCGTGCGGTGAGGCTCGGTGGCGCATCGCGATCGCGACGACGACACGGAGGCCGGGCGAGCGCGCGCCACCTTGCGACTTCGATGCGCGGCGTGGCTCGTGGTAGGCGGCTTCAGTAGCGAAGCGGCGTTGGAGAAAACGAGCTCGATTACGGGCGATTGGAAGGATTTGACGGCCGATTTGTTCTTTGGACCACTTCCCTTGGTGGCGCCTGAAACCTACAAGCCACTCGCTTCAATTCGGCCGGCAAGGAAGAAATCGGAAACAGGGGAGAAGGGGAAGGAAAAGAGAAGGAGAAGAAGAGGAAGAAGACTACCTGCTGCTCGGGGGAGATCGACTTCTAATTTGGGAGAGGAAACTCGGTCGAAAATGAGGCTAGAGGAGGATGAAATCGCGAAAGCTCAGCTCGGTCGGTCGAGGAAGTGTCGCGAAGGAGAAGAAAGAATTGGGGAAGAAAGCCTCGGGCGGCCTGGCTTTTAACCCGAAGGCACGAAAACACGGCTATATACAAGTTGGCGCGCTTAAAACCACAAGAGCGCTCAATGGCTCGATTGGCAGCGACGCTTGCCTAGCATCCCACGCGACCCTGGCTCGAATCTCACTCGACGCGTTATTTAATTCCCTATTTATTTCCACATTCTTCCAAGCCCAAATGTCTTCACCAAAACTCCCGATCCCATTCAAATCGAGTCATAATTTTTTCGGCAATTAACAAATA